>JABASF010000725.1:0-33181 GCA_019776145.1 Harlomillsia oculata
AGGAATTACAACTATAACTTTTAAGAGCGGAAATTACTAAACAAGGTTTTGTGACTAAATAGATTAACTTTTCAAATCTTTCTTTAATCTTATCTTTACGGATGCCAAAATGTAATGTTAAATTAAAATAAAATGTGACGGTTTAGCAGTTTCATTCTTGTAAAGTGAATTCTATGAAATATGAACCGCGTGCTCTGTATCTGTATTACAAACAGTTTTAGCCAAAATGCAACTAATCAGATTGCTAATGAGTGTAATCCAAAGTTTTAGTTACGTTGTTTATGTTTTACTTCCTATTCTTTAACTTTAAATACTTTAAAACGTGTATTGATTGTGGTTTCGATGTGTTTTCGTTCATCGTTTCGTACATACTCAATGTATCGTGAATGCAGATTTAATGAATTTTATGATTATGAATGTATTTAATAGCCAAGCTCACAGATTACGCAATCTTGTCGAATAAAAACGCATGAAAACATCAGCAGAAAATACATTTTGGAGGCGTTTTCATTTCCATGAATGAATAATTTGAATATCGAATTCGAAATCATTTTGCTACGTTTACGTACGTACATAGCATTTAGCATAGCATATTTAATAAAATTACCAACATTGTTGGGAATTTGGGACAAAGGTTAACTATTAACTTTTCCATTTCTATGAATCGCAACTAGCTAAACAAAAATGCATTCAATCCAAACGGCGTCGTTGAATGTCACGGATTGACGGATTTCAAACAATTTTCAATTCACCAACTATATTCGAAAGTTATAGTATTGTCACCTTTGTCGCATTGTCGGTAACCAATTTTCGTGAACGCGTAAACGTCCAAAAATGGACAAGGCGAGAGTGAGACACGAGACGCGACCGAGAAATCAAGTCAGGTGTTTTTAGCACCATCTGGCTCAATGCAACCCATTCATTTCACGTACCCGGGAGGAATGACTCATTCTGAAGGCCCTTAAAGGGATTTGAATCACATGAAAACACATGGTAAAATATTAATTTTACAAGTGTGCCCGTGTGGCATATTGTGAAGGACATTTCTTAGGATTTTTGGGGTCAAAAGGTCTCAAGGTCAAGACATTTCCGTATTCTTGAGTGTTGTAGCTCCAGTTTGCCAAAGTACGTGTAAAACGTGTACTCTTCCAGTGTTAAGGATGGAAAGAAACGTGTGAATCGTGTGGAGGAATTCCTTGTGCAAATGTTATCTCGTGACGTGACGAAGAGAGCCGGGTCTTGTAATAAAATTGCGAATGCGCAATGTGGAATTGGCAGAGACGAGTTGTAGCTTCGTCCAAAAACAGACTTTTTGGCCCAGTGTCAGATCTCCATACTCCATAGAAACTTTCTTCTTCTCTTATTCATCTTTTTGTGGTTGATAGTAGAGAGTAAAGATTGCAATTAATTTTATTAGATTATTAATAAATTAGAGTTTTGTGTTTAGTCTTACCCTGATTTAGATCTTAACTTTTAGACAGGGTCTCAGATTCACTGTGGGAAGATATCTGGCTCGTTTTTAGGTGTGGTTATCCAATTAAAAGTGGACAAGTAAAGAAAGTTTTGAGAAATTAAAAATTATGATTTCGACGGGGAAAATACCGCAACTTTGTTTGCGACATGGGAGTCGTGTTTTTGCTCCAGCTTCTCAAAGTTGTATAGCAAGTTCACCTGTTAACAATGGGAATCGAAGGACGGTGTCAACTTCACCGTCTTCGGGTCAACTACAAGTGCCCGATAGGTTAAAATACATCCCGGATGCGGATGACCCACCGTTTTTTGAGATGGTGGAGTACTTTTTTCATCGGGCGTGTATGGTGGCTGAGAATAAGTGAGTAGAATCAATTTTATCCTTCTTTCCTCGTTTCGTATTGAACTATGTTAATCAGTTAATCAAAATTAATCATTTTTGTATTATTTTATTGCGTAATGCAGGATGGTTGAAGATTTGAATATGGGCCCGAAGGCCAACTTAGAACAAAAGCGAGAGAAGACCTATGGTATTTTAAGGATGTTAGAACCATGTCATCATGTCTTAGAAGTTGCATTTCCTCTTAAAAGAGATACTGGCAAATATGAAATGATAACTGCCTACAGAGCTCAACATTCTAATCATCGAACGCCTACGAAAGGAGGTAACGTACAATTGCAAAAATTAATGTTTAAGTTTCATACCTAGGATACGTTATACAGTAGTTCATTTGACATTTGAGACGTACTCTTATCAGTAGGCAGCACTTAGCATGTGCTTACCCCAAGTAAAGGTTATCGATTATCGTTTACTGCCACATATTAATAGAAATGTAGTTTGAGATAGGGATTATGTATGAGATGACTCATTTCGCACATGACAGATATGTTACTATTACGCTACGGTGTACGCAGCAGTAGTTGTAAATGATTACCGGAATACTGTCGGAAAGTTTCTTTGGTCAAGATGTCAACTAATCTGTCTATGTGTCAAGTTGTGGAAATTTACTTGTACAGAGTACAACCAGTTGTAGTCAGATACAAAAAACCATTCTACGATTCGTTTCAATTGTGCGTGTCTCATTATAAGAGGGACGTTTCTTTCACTTTCCTTCTTTAACAAGCGCGTGGCTTTATTGAGGACATTTATGGAAATTATGTTTACAGCATCTTTTTAAGTACAGAATGGCGAAATTAAACAATAGATATTGACTTGATGTATAGTACTTTGCACGTGCAAATCTCGTCATCGATATCGTTGCGTCTCAATAGAATAAGCAATTAGCTTTAAGAAGTCGAAGAGGAAGAGAATTCCAGTCTGTTTGAGCTAGCGTTTAAGTAATGAGGTGCTAATAATTATTATTTTGCATTTGCCTTCCGACTCCTCTTCCTTTCATCTTCATGTGGCGTGATGTTAGGATATGTAAAAATGTGCTTGCTTGTTGGCTGTGACATTTCATTATCGGCATCATAAATCATTATCATTATGTCACCCGTTCACGTCATGTTGATGCGTACTGTGCCGTACAGTACAGAGTAAAGATCACTTCCACTTAAGATGTTAAGTAATGACAATGACATATGCGAGAGTGTGAAGACGGTATCTTGATAAAATTGCTGACTAAGGTTGCGCAATATGCATTTTGAGACGTGCTATAGTTCCAAACTAACCTTGAGTTGACAATTGTCACATTCGACGAGTGCTTAAAAAGTACTTTCAACTTCTCTAAACCAGTCAATGTCAAGAGTTATAATAATTAAACTTAAGCCACCTTTTCTTCTATACTAATTGAATGGCACAGGTGTATTAAGTATATTGTGTGATGGCATTCAGCATACTTTATTGGAAATTCAATTAATGAATGGCAAAAATATGACCTATGATATGATTAATAAATGCGTTATTGACCTAACTTGTAATTTACGATTTTTCAGGTATTCGTTACAGTCTTGATGTTTGCGTTGATGAGGTGAAGGCTTTATCCGCTCTGATGACCTTCAAATGCGCTTGTGTCGATGTTCCCTTCGGTGGAGCAAAGGCTGGCGTGAGAATCGATCCTAAGCAGTACTCTGTAAATGAATTAGAAAAAATAACTCGAAGATTTACCCTTGAATTGGCGAAGAAAGGATTTATTGGCCCGGGTATCGATGTTCCAGCTCCAGGTAAATATTTTTATGCAGAAATTGGAGTTGAAAGATGAAATTCGGCATTTGAAATAAGTATAATAATTTAATAATCGTTACAATAATAATAAACAGATATGGGCACTGGGGAACGTGAAATGAGTTGGATTGCTGATACCTACTCCAAAACTATTGGTCACTTGGATATCAATGGACATGCTTGTGTAACTGGAAAACCGATTAATCAAGGTGGAATTCACGGACGAGTTTCTGCCACTGGACGCGGTGTCTTCCATGGCCTAGAAAACTTTATTAATGAAGCAAGCTACATGAGTATGATCGGTTGCACTCCCGGCTGGGCCGGAAAGACATTTATTGTTCAAGGATTTGGTAACGTCGGTTTGCACACAACCCGGTATCTTACCAGAGCTGGAGGCGTTTGCATTGGCATCATTGAAAAGGATGGTAGTCTGTACAATAAGAATGGAATTGATCCTAAGGCCCTGGAAGATTGGAAATTGGATAAAGGGACAATTGTGGGCTTCCCAGGTGCTGAAGAATTCAAAGGTGAATTGCTCTATGAAGATTGTGACATTCTTGTTCCGGCAGCAATGGAAAAGGTTATTCATAAGGGAAATGCACACAAGATTCAAGCTAAGGTATGAGACAGCTATGGAATTTAATAATGCTACTGGTTTGTTTCATTAAGGTATTAATTGCATTGTTTTATTACATTACAGATCATTGCGGAGGCTGCCAACGGACCGACGACACCAGCTGCAGACAAGATTCTACAAGAAAAGAATGTTCTTGTCATTCCTGATCTGTACATTAACGCTGGTGGTGTGACTGTCAGTTATTTTGAATGGTTAAAGAATCTGAATCACGTCAGCTATGGACGTCTCACATTCAAATATGACAGAGAATCAAATTATCATCTACTCGAATCGGTGCAAGAGAGTTTGGAAAGAAGGTTCGGACGTGTTGGAGGTAGAATCCCAATTACACCTAGCGAAGCTTTCGCAAAACGAATGGGTGGTGCTAGTGAAAAGGATATCGTTCACTCTGGTCTTGATTACACTATGGAGCGATCAGCTAGAGTAAGTCATTAAATTAATCTCTCTAAACTTTTTATCATTCAATTTCAAATGCAACGAGAACAACATTAGATACAAGAAGGCACAGTTATATAACCTAATTCAGTCATAATAACTAAACCTCCTTATTTATGCATTACAGAATATAATGAAAGTGGCGATGCAATACAACTTAGGACTCGACCTCCGTACCGCTGCCTATGTTCACTCTGTAGAGAAGATTTTCAAGACATATGCTGATCAAGGACTCTCTTTCTAAACTTTAGATCTATCAAAGAGTCATTTTTGTTTTTCTTTTTGTAAATCCTTCGACAACGTAGACGCGAATGAGCTCTTCAACTACTTCAATTCAACTTCTCCTTATAAAACAAACGTTCGCACCTGCGTTGTTACAACTTATCTCAAAGCCCAAATATGAAAACCCCGACAATTCAAAGTATAATATGTGACTAATTAATGATAGCATTGAAAGTTAATAATTGTCCACGTAAGAAAGTGCTTTTCTTTTGGTTTCTCTGAGTTCATCGCACGTGCACAATAAATTGAGAATCCTTAAACTATAATATATAACTTAACATTACTTTCTGTTCTTTTTGTGATAAATGTCTACACTGTACAGTAGTCGTCCAAGTTGATGGAGTTTCGAAAAGTTGCAATTAGCAAGCTATGCAATTTAGCCTTCTGCTGTGTTCACAGTTGACAGTTCTCACACCGTCACACGGTCACACTACAAATTACATAACAGTTACAATAATTATCAATTGAATGTTAACAACATTTACAACTTTAATGATGGAATAACTATTATAATGTTTGTTTCAGAAAAATCCTAAATGTAGTCGAATCATAGCGTACCGATTACCATTAAATGGCAGAATTGTGTACACTTTGGTCAATCCGCGTGCAAACTCGTCTCCAAATGTAAAACTGTTGAGTATAGTTTAAAGCAACTTGGACACTGCCAATGCTATTAAAATGACGTCGTCGTTGAATGTCGTTATCGTCATTAAATTGCCGTCTTGTTGAATCGTCTTAACTAATTGTCCTACCAATCTTACCTTCGTACATTTTACTGTAACAGAAACGAATGCAGTAAAATACAAAAAGCAGTTGTTTAAAAATTGAGTGCTATAAAATAAAATGTGAAAGTTGTAAACTGTAGTCGTTGTGTACAAATACGTATGAATAAAAATGCAATCTTACAATCAATGAATCAATCCTTACATCGTTTTAATTCATCATGAGATTCATGAAATTCGTGATTCATTACATGATTCATCCTGTTATGAAAAACACTCACTTTCCACAATAGACGCCATGAAATCATGGAATGAATTGACTATTGACTGATTGACTGGTACATATTGACGCCACATAGAAGAATAGTAGTTAATGATTACAATTTTACATTAGTGCCAAGTGCCAAGTAGTTAAAGATCAAACATTCTAAAATATCAATTTCAAGATTTTTTGAGACTTTGTGGTGGGTATTATTTTTATCATCGGGTAAAATTACGAAAGTTTTAGTACAAGTTTTTACCTGTGCTGCAATAAATACTGAGGCATACGATTACGATACCATAAAGACTTTAAAGACACCTTGTTTTACCTGTGAAGTTTTGCATAAGGAAATGTGGCTTGAGTGATGATGCCACCTTTTTCGTAAACGGCACTACAGCGTTCAGGGCGGCTCTTTCCTTTGAACTCCTGAGAGGAAAAACTGCGGACGACGCAGGATTAGATCTGGAGTAGTTTCTTACCTCATTTGTTTTTTTGTTTTTTTAAAAATAATTGATTGTATGGTTTATGAAAAAAAATAATTGGGAGTGAGTGTGGTGGTAGTTGAATAAATCCTTTTTTTTCGTCATGGTGTGAATGAGCACACCTTGACTTAACCATGTCCCGGACACCAACAACTACAAAGGGGGACACCGGCGGGAGTGGCGGCCCTGGAACACCGGCCGCTGCTTCCCCGCAACAAGGTCAAACGAACAGTGGTCTCAGTCTAAAAGTAAGGTCAAAGTCATTAGATTCTGAAAATTTTGAATTTACAAGTGTAAAAAACTCGGTTTTTGTACTTGTCAAAATCTCAAAATGCGAGGGAATTCTGTCAAGTTCCGTCGCTTTTTTACAGTTTTTTGGTTATTATCACATTAATTTTGATTTTCAATTTGAAGGTATGATTGTATGTCTGGAGAGATATTTGTATTAACAAAGTTTGATTTTTGTGAATTAATTAGGAAGCAGTGGCAAATGTTATCAATCAAGCCGGACAGAATAGTCGAAGAACACACACGATTATGTCAGCTGAAGAAGCGGCAGCTGGGAAAAGATCATACTGGGCTGAAATGGAAATAACTGGTGAGATATATGTACTTTTGAAAAGGGATAGTAGACACAGACGTAGAGACTCAGTTTGTTAGGACCAATGGGACAAAAATGATACAATTATGAGATGCTGACGGCGACGGAACGAATGTGAGAAAGACAAAGAAACTCGAAACTTGCTGATGAAGGCAATTTTTTTGCTCGACCCTCAAGGATCATTCGTCGCCCGTCGACCAAGTCGTGTCGTAGTGATTGTCTGACTGTGACTCATTTGTTATTGTCTTTGCTGAAAGATATTTTTCTGATGTTTATGTCTTTTGTGTCAAACCTTACAGGAAGTATTCGGAATCTATCCACTGCTCTCTTTGACTTACACCATCTCACCCACTTGTTTGTGAGCGAAAACAGTCTTACAAAATTTCCACCAGAATTGGGACGTTTGATCAACTTACAAGTCTTGGATGCACAAAACAACAAAATTAGACACCTTCCTCCAGAAATTGGCGATTTGTCACGATTAAGAGAACTCAACCTTTCCAACAACTATTTGAGAGGATTACCTTTTGAAATGGGTAGACTATTCAAAGTTCAAGTCTTAAAATTAACTGGAAATCCTTTATCCCAAGACATCGTGAGTCTTCAAAATGAAGTTAATGGAACCAACAAACTTCTTACCTATCTTTTGGATTCTTTACCAGGTTTGCATTTTAATTGCAACAGTCATTTTTAATAGTCATTCAACTTCATGTACATTCTATTTCCATAGCATGCCAACGGTCTGTCGGTACTCGGTCCGCGTTGTTTAGTATGTTTAATTGCCATTTCGATTTCGCAGTCATCATTAAGGGTTAATACTAGTCAAAATCAGATTCTCTACTTTTTTAAGGCTAACACAATGTTTTAAAAACTTCGAAAATGTGACAATTTCATTGAACATTTGACTGAGAACGTCGTGTGCATTAGATTCCGTTGCGTTTGAATGACAGGAAAAGCTTATGGACAAAATGCATTGAGGGGAAAGTGAAGAGTGCATTGTGTATGAGAGCAAAACCTCTAACTTTATGATTTCGGTAGCGTGGCCGAGTGGTCTAAGGCGCTGGTTTTAGGCACCAGTCCGTTAAGGGCGTGGGTTCGAATCCCACCGCTGCCAATAATTTTTTGATCTTTTTTGAAACGTTTTTGAAGCAAATTCACCATCTCTGTATTCTGTAACTATTACTTGTTTAGTAGAAGTCAAAATTTTACAAAAATGTTTGAGAATACTCTTTTTTGGCTATTTTTTTAAAATGCGTCAGTTCCATTGCATTTTACAATGCAGAAAGAACTGCAATGGCAGTTGAGAATTGAGATGCGTTTTTGCGTTGTTGTTGTGCGTGCGTTGTGCCGTGCCAATCTGCCAATGCCAAAACGTTTACGCAATGCAAATTCCTTTCATTCGGTTCGTTGCCAAACTAAACGTATAATGCAATGCATTAGAACGGGAAATGAGTAACATTTTCGCACATCTTCATGAAAGTTGCAGTTGCAGGTAAAAAGTAGCAAAACATGCACATGGGGACTTGTAATGTGCGCATTTTTGGTTTCGTTTAACTTGCTTTTGGACAGTACTGTTTTTATTTTAAAACTCTTTTCTGAAAGATAAGAGCACATTTTGAATATCAAAGGAGAGGTTTACAATTTACAAATAATATTAGTACAAGTACAATTTTGTGTTTATAATTTATATATGGTATAAATGTTTCGTAATGTATATGGATGCATTCATTCTCATTATCATTGTGCGTGTGGTTGCTGCGTTTGACTTTGCTATGTTTGTTTAGCAATTTAGCAAATAAACTACATACAGTAAAAACAAATCCCTTTGAAACAAGTTGTGTTTTTCCCAAATACTAAAAAGAATAGTACAAAAAATTGGTTCCATCGTATAGTAGTTTACAGTTATCCCGATATATATGCTTTCCCTCCCAAATATCATTATTTGACACACTTTCGCCGATTTACCAATCGCAAAAAAATTTATACAACGAAGTTACACAGGTATAACAATAAATTCGCAAAGAACCATCACAAATGTTTACGTGATATACAAAAAATATCCATTTTTCCGTCCGCCGCCGCCATTATTTACCATTTTTTTAAACACAACATAATATACAGAATCGTTTTTTAAAATTATAGCTTCTGATGGAAGCAGATTGAGAAGTTAATAAATAAAAATACATTTGATGTTTAGAGAACTTAATGAAAAAAATCTATAAAAAGCCAAGGATTATGGCAGGATACTTTTCGTTCCTGTCATTTGTAGAGAAAGAAATCCGTATTTAAAATCCGCTTTAAGTACAAAAATAAAATAAGCTTATATGCGCATTTGCGTAATATCTTAAATACGAATAATTAAAAGTAATATATAAATGATCACCTTATGATTCAAGGTGTTTAGAAATCTCTTAAAAACTAGTCAACAAAACAGAGTCCTCACCATTATTGTTGTCAAAAATAATAACAAATCGTTAAAGCTCTTCACGAATTTAAGAAGTAAAAGTTAGGTGTTTTTCGATGACAGGATTACGTTTAACGTATAACGCTAGTACAACTAGTAGTTGTTCGGAGTACAACTTAGGCTTGGAACACTGCTCAAATTACATTTTTAACACCATAAAAACAACAAGTTGTAATTTTTACTATATATGACACAATAATTGACAGATTATTGACACCATCAACCAAACAACAGGTACAATATTGAAAATCCCGAAAGATTTGCAGTTATGTAGGCTTATATATTTTTTTACCGAGTTTAGGGCCGGGAAAAAACCTGTCCATGAAAGTACTAAACAAGTGTGAAAAGTTTTAAAATCAAGGCGTTGTGTTGTGTGCTGACGTGCTGAGGTTCACATTCCCCCTGTAAAGCTAAAAGCTTTAGCGTGAATTCTTTCGTGTCAACTTTTTGGGAAAAGTTGAATTTTTAAGATGTCACGTAGCAAAGTCGAATTTCTAAGTCACGATGTCCATTAGCCAAAGTTATTATGTTGGCTTCGACGTTAAGATCCTTTCCTCCGTTGACATGATTTCCTGGATTAGAAGTTTGATGTGAATTTGAGGCCAGAGGTTGTTCGAGTCCTGAAAAGTGTGAAGATGTAGACTGATGATTGTGATGATGATCCAGGCTAGAGTTTCCAGTCGGTAGTGGCGGAGATGGTGAACCCTCTGATGATGATGAGGTAGATGAAGCTGAGGACTCGACAGATCCAGACGAAGACAAGTGTGTCCCGATGTTTTTCGTAGTTAGATCATTGCGGAGCGAGTGAGTACACCATTCCTCATCAGAGCTTTTTCCATTGAGACAACTCATGGAGTCGGATGGCCGCCAATGTTTCTCATAAAAGTAAAAGTCGAGTAGTTTGTCTTCGTTGATTGTCTTGTAAATCCCTTGAGTGAAGAAAGAGCCCTTGTTTGCCTCACTTAGTCCGCTGTCAACTATGTTACTGCTGGAAATGCTCTTCGTCTGATGTTTCATTGATGGTGGACAAATCGGTCCCAATGTATGTTGAGGTGTTGGTCCACGGGTTAAAGGAGTGTGACAGTTTCCACCTCCACCCGGAAGACTCACTTGACGTTTCACATTTCCATGAGCATTAGTTGAATAATTGTTACTCAAGTCAACAGAATTGCTGAGTGACAAAGCTGCATGTTTGTTTCCATTTCCCACGAGTGTATTGTTGTGAAGCGTCTTGTAATTTTTGCGGGTTGGTTTGTTTACAATGCAATTCGAATTAGATTGAACATTTGAAGGCAAGGCGAGAGCTAATTTCTTGTGACCTTCCACGGCAGTAGGTGTATTTACCTGTTGTTGAAAGTAGTAAACAGGCTGGAAACAACAGATGAGTTGTGTATTGTACACTGAAGTTGATGTGGGCGATGTTGGTGAAGCGTTGTTTGTGTTCGCACTGTGACTCCGAATGAGAGGTCGACCCGTGTACATTGACTTTATGTCATTTTGGTGACTGAGTAACAATGGTGGTAACGGTCCAGCCGTTGGTGGCCCGGGTCCGAAACCATGATGATGATGTTGACCACGAATGAGAGTCGCACCAGTGTAGTAACTAGGGCTGTTGCGGGATGAGTCGGCTGCGGCCATCATCCCTCCAAGGCATCTTCGCTTTCTCTCCCGGAAGAAGGGTCACATGCCTTCTCCACTTGATGACGGTGAACAAAAAGGTACACTTGACCCGGCAATCCGTCAACAAATCAATTTAGTGAATCTGTGAATTCACTCACTTTAACTCCGTCTCATAAGCGGAAGCAGAACACGCTGCACTAATTTAATGTACAGGATCAAACTCACTTTAGTTGCTACATTAAATACTCAAGGGTCCAATAGTAATATTTGCACAACAGCACTTTGCAGTTTTGGATACCGGGATTTGCAACGAGGAAATAAATGATTTGAATGTTTTCCGTGGAATGACCAATGTGCTCTGATTAGTTTAGCTGGGTTAGAATCTTAAAAATGGAAGAGTGTCGCATGGGCTCTTGTCTATCCCATGATTTGAATTAAAGGGTTGCTCAGGCTGGTTCTGTTGAGCCTGTGAACGAGAAGTGTCAAAAGACACGGTCAAGAAAGTAGTGCAACTGAGTAGCTCCACCACATCTATGTGTGCGGCAACGACGATGATGATGAGGCTCTCTCTACTTCTCTTCCTTGGGTATTGCTATATACACTTGAGTGGGGAAGGTGAGACGATTAAAGGCATAGGGCACACATGGGATTTAATCAGTAGAGAAGCTCTACTAGTTTCAAAAAGAACTCCGTCTCCTCTGTCCCTCTTCGCAAGACTTACTGGCCCGATAACCCACTTGCCCAGTCTCGTTTCCAAATGCCATCAGCCTACTTTACGATGTTGCGATGCGAGTGAAAAAAAACTAACTCCCTTCTTGTAACAAAGCGAGGTACACCTTTCTCATCTCCTCTGTGCAAAAATCTCTATACAAAAGTGTATTAGGTAAAGAGTAAGGATGAAGCAGGTAGAGAGACGACTTACAAGCGTACAGGTAAACGTGGGCTGTTGTACTCGTCAAACCAGGAAATGACCGACTAACTGTTTCTCCCTCTTCGCTCAACTGGCTCTTTAGCAAAGTTTTGTATCGCTCTTCTCACAACAACACTGATGCACCATTACCTGCCCTACACTACTCAAATACTACACACGCCGAGCACTCGCCTACATTTCATACTACTCATTTTGTGTCGTAAGTCGTAAGTAAGGCTGCTTTTGATTCATATAAGTAAAGTAATAATATGACTGGCACACTGGCTCATTCACTGATTCGTGTTCAGTACTCGTTCCATTGCATTTGAGTGCACCAAAAACGCGTGTGCGGATAAATCCATTCCGTACTGCTCACGTTGGATGGTGTACTACTTACTATTGTCACAACCCCACGCGTTTTTTTACAAAGTGATCTTCACGTTGTGACTTCGTCAAAAGGAATAACTTATTAGGAAGAGAAACAGCACGCGAATATAAGAGAGCGTTATTTGGCTCGCGGGATGTCAGCTGTCGCGGCACACGACTACACGCTTTTTCTCTTCTTTCCATGAGATAAAAAAAGAATGCATTGTAAACTTTAGCATGAAATCATTGGGAACCGTGAGAATTTTTTTAAAAAATGAACAACTTGACTGACTGACGGATGACGGAATGGGTGTGAATTTGAGATATGGGCGTTCTGCTCAGGAAAAACGATGAGGCACTCATTTCTGTGGTCCTACAGAATTAATGTCGTCGATGTTTATTGTCGGCTTTGGCAATGTAATGGGAAAATTTTCGTCTTCTCATGTTTCCTCATGGCACAGTCATTACAAATTGCATTATTGTTTTTTTCCGTGTGCGTGAGGATGAGTTTGTATGTATACAGAATAGTAAGTTACTGATTTAGGCCGCTGTGCTATGCTGTCAAGTGGAAATGTCATGATGAGTTGTGTACATTATGTTACTATGCTCTGTAGTACAAAATGCAACTCAACTGGATCAAAATTTAATTTTATGATTGTTTTTAAAGCCCCTACACTAGAACCTCCGCCTCGGTCTTGGCTCCCATTGGCTACACCAACGCGTTCCCGACCGGCATGCATCTTCACCGTTTTATGTTACAACGTGCTTTGCGACAAATACGCAACTCGACAAATGTACGGTTATTGCCCGACTTGGGCACTGGATTGGTCGTATAGAAGGAAGGCAATTTTAGCTGAGTTGAAACATTATTCAGCGGATATCATCAGTTTGCAAGAAGTCGAGACGGACCAATTTTACAACTTTTTTCTGCCCGAACTCAAACAGGAAGGTTACCAGGGTATATTTGCCGCAAAGTCGAGAGCAAAAACTATGTCAGAGTCGGACCGGAAGTACGTGGATGGTTGTGCTATCTTTTTTCGCACCAGCAAGTTTAAATTGGTCAAAGAACATTTGGTGGAGTTTAATCAACTTGCCATGGCCAATTCTGAGGGATCCGATGACATGCTCAACAGAGTCATGACAAAGGACAACATTGGACTTGCGGCTGTACTTGAAACAAGACAAGAAGCATGGGACAATGGCTTGCCCAATGAATCCCCACAGCTCCTCGTTTGTACTTCTCATATTCATTGGGATCCTGAATTTTGTGACGTCAAATTGGTTCAAACAATGATGCTAATGCATGAATTGCGACTAATTGCTGAAGAGGCTCATGGTTCATCAAATGAAAAAGTCCATCTTCTTCTATGTGGAGATTTCAACTCTCTCCCGGAATCAGGTAAGTTGTCATTTGAACTCGTGAACTGTACATAATATAACTATGAAATGTGTGATCAAAGAATAAAGTTTTACCTTTTATATATCTTTTTCATATTCTTAGGAGTCATTGAATTTCTTCAAACATCCCGTATTTCAGCAAAACATCCTGATTTCAAAGACCTTGGGTATAAACAGTGCTTACAACGTATTTCAGCAAATAACGCAACTTCTTCAGCTTCATCAGGCGCTTCGGGTGACACTCGTTCTGAGTACACTCATGCGTTTAAATTGGCTACAGCTTACTCTACAGACGTGATGCAATTCACAAACTATACATTCGACTTTCGAGGAGTCATTGACTACATTTTTCACTCTCGTGGAAGTATGAGTCCTCTAGGATTGCTTGGTCCACTCGATCCGAATTGGTTGAACACGAACAAAGTTGTAGGAGCACCTCATCCAAATATTCCTAGCGGTATATATACTTACATTAAATTTTATAATTTCACACGCATTTATCAATAGATTTGTAAATTAGAAAACTAATGTTTCGAATGTTTGGTTTCAGACCATTTTCCACTCTTGGTTGAGCTAGAAATGACTTTAGGTGGACTTCAAGGACCTGGAACACAAGGAAGCGGCGTAATGTCGTCCACCTCAACCACGTCAACATCTAGGCGTTAATTGTATATAATATGATTTTTTAGGAAACATGAAGTTGGATTGTAGTATGAATCCTATAAAAAATTTGAATTTTTAAATTACCATCAAAAGCAGCGTTTCTGTGGTTCGCTTCATGCGCTGTAGATTTGGAGAATGAAAAATGAACATCAACCACAAACAATTAATGTAAGGCTCTATCCTATCTGTTCTAGTGAATTTGGATTCTTTATTTTAAAATTTTCCTCGTGCAAAAGTTACTACTGCTTTTTAACGTGAAATACTTTCTCATGATCAATCGCTATTAAATTGTGGATCATTTGGCGTAATCTTTCCAGTTTCTTCTGCTGTAGTCCAATGGACTGTAGGTTTTGTAGGGCACAAGTGTGCAAGGTCTTGTTATATTCGTACTTGACTACTCTTTGTTGTAAATTGAGAATTTAAATGTTCTCTCAATGTGCACTAATCACGCCGTATGAATGTCAACTTTAGAAACAGTTAGCACCGACGTATAAATTGGCTCTAGCTTTTATGCGAGTAATTAATATAACGTAATTTTATTCACTACTTTTACGATTCCTGCGTAGTATGTGTCACATTTGTCTATCGTATGGTTTGTAGGCTTTTATCTCTAGAAATTCAGATTCAGACTCCCAACATCCTTCGTGAAACATCTTTTATGTTTTTAATGTACCTTAAATGATAATGTTTAGACTGCGACTAAAGCCGCAATGAAGCGGCGGGGATTTAACTGAGCAGAAAGCGAAACAAGAGGCTGGATTAGACTAACATACAAAATTCAAGCATTTTGCCCAGTTATTTCAGTAAAACAACAAATGCCGACTTGCCGACAACAACCGAAGCAAAATGAGCAAATTATATAATTGACCATCTACTGATGTCTTTATTGTCACTACTTGTTGTCTTTAAACCGTAGTTTATCAGCTCTTGGCTGACGGAACTCTTTGGTGTTAAGATTGCATTTTGTAGCGTTTTCCAGGACATCATGTTTGTTTTTAAGTTTAAGCATTAAATTATGTGTTTTTGGATAATATTGTTGTATTTTTCTGAATTCAATGTTTCGTAAACCAATTTCAGTTGGTGATTGTTGTTACTTTTTCATTCAAATGATAAGATGGACAGTTTGGTTGGTAATCAGTGAGTACAACTTGGTGTAAGGGTACGTAAAGCGGAATGAGTACTAACTTCCGTCGTTTGTGTTAAATTCTTAATGTTATTGGAAAATGATTCATTTCAGTCTAAAAATTGAATAAACTCAAGTGGAAATTATGTGTTTCCTGTCATACGTAAAGAAACAATATGGACTGCTGACTTGATTTCGCCAGGCACCTAATTATTTCACAAGAAAGTGGACTTCAAGAGTTTGCATTTTAACTAGGAATTCCAACGTTTTTATTGTAACTTTTATATTCTCGACGATGAGGAACATGAGACGACAGACGAGATGTAAACTAATGAATATGATCGTTTAAAACTTAACAGGGGCAAGAACCATTACAACGGAAAATCAAAATCACATTCACCACGACGAAAAACACGTGAAGTGAAAGTACTTCGATCTTACAACAGACATGAAGGAAGAAGCTTTATAGTAATTTTATAACAGTAGTCATTTATATGTATTGCGACAATATCTTTTTTTTTGTCCAGCTCTTATCTCCTGAACATGTGCAAGGCAGCAGAACTGAGGTCACCTTTCAATTTGTTGAGTACTTGTCTATGAAGAGACTATAACTACGAATAAATGATCCTCTGAACACCTTAAGACGTTCCGTATTCGGTATTTAACCATGTCCTTAACTATTATTACAACAGCATTTCATACCCTTTTCTCTCAGATACATTTCATTGAAACATTGAATAGGTCACTACTAGGAATCAATTACTGCAACAAGCTTTTAATTCACAAAAATTTAAAATGTAAATTGTGTTCAAATTGTCCTCTGTTTATATTCGTTGATGTCTCAAGTCTCAGCACAAGAAACAAAAGTTCCATAATTTTTCATAAATTGACTAATACAACAAAGTACCAATACCAACTACGAGAGGCTGTGACATGTAAGATGTAACTAGGTATGTCTATAGATGTTCTGATGGTGACTTTTAGTTTTTGAAATCGTATTACTGCTCCAAATCGAGAGCAAGGCCGACTTGATGACCTCCGGCACTAAAGTTCTTTCCGTCAATGAAAGCAGACAAAGACAATACGACACCTGAGAAAAAAAAGAGTTTGAAATCAGGAATATAACGGTCGCAATGCACGACTGTAGTCTTCAGTAGTTAGCAATATGTTCACTTACCATCTCGGATCTTTTGTTCAAATCCGAGTCCGAGTTGGCTCTCATTGTTAACTTTAGCGCGGACGGCCGTGGCATGGTCAAGGAGGAAGCGTGTGCCAATTCCGAACCGCGTAGTCGATTCCCCGCCAGCAGTCCATTGAAGCTGAATTCCGGCTTCGCACCGGTTGGACACTCGTTGGTAAAGACTTCCAATGAACGTCTCACCATTGTCAATGGAAGTGTGAAACTGGAAGTCACCAGCACAGTAACCCGCCGAGAAATTATTTTTCTTCAGAACACCTTCGTTGGTATCGAAGGACATTTGGTAGCCTCCCAACCAGCCTTGGTAGCCAAGAACCACCGATGCATTCACGTTCATGTTATTCTCATCGGATCCTTCCAAAGTAGCATCGATCGTCGCATTCTGCATCTTGTATTGGGTCTTGAATTTACCAGCCTTCTTTCTAAACATAACAATGCATCCTTTAAGACCCTTTAATACATTTTCGCATTCTCAAAGAACGTTATACCAAACCCAAATGCAATCGTTACCCGGTATCTGGACTGAAGGTCCCCTCGATACCAAACTTGGATCCAGGAAGCAATTGATCCTGGCATGTAACTTCCGTCATCAATTTGTTGTCCGTGTTCCATTTTTCCGAGAGCGTCACACCTGTGGAAAAATTAATTCAGTGTAACGAATCAAGCGACTCAAGCAAGCAGTCTTAATTTATTCCATTACGTGTCCTGTTATAAACACTAAGCAATTACCATATGCCGGCCATTTGTATTTCGTCTCCAAGTTTCCGAAGACCTTTCCTTCGTCGAATTGATGGTGTCCCCCAGTACTAATGTCAACTCCTCCACATGTCGACATTTTGCAGTCAACCTTGAATTGACCAAAGTGATAGCCTTTCGTGAAGACATCACGGCAAGCTTTGCCCAAATCACCATAGGATGGAGGAGCCATTGTTATCCTTTCAAAATGCCTGATTCAATGAAAAATTCTGAAATTTAAAAACGAAAGACAAAAGATGAAACTACGTGGAAATAACCACATGCCGGTACTACCCTTGAAGAAATCCTCAAACCGCAAATGAACATCGTACATTTGTACTGTTTATCAATGGGACTTATGAGACTGAACTTTCAGTCGCTACAGCAGCCAAACCGTATACAACGCAGATCCGGAACCGGAAAACCGAATCCTGGTACTAATTTCTATTGCGACTCGACTAATAAATGACAAACATTAACGACCGCACCCTCACAGGACATCAAAGGTAGTGACGATGTCGCAACTGCGGAGACCAATGTACACGTGTGACCCACGGTACAAATTCAGAAAAGTAAATATTCTTGGTTACAAAAATCACGCACAAATAAAATATTAAAAAAATATTCGTCTTACCGAATTGGAGTAAGGTCACGCGTATTGACCTGGTCAATTTGAACTAGAATTTAGGCCAAAAAAGACCAAAAAATTAGAGTTGAATTACAACTTTTGCTCCTTCGTCTCTCATTCAATAGAATGGCCGACGACGATTTTACCAAAAACACACCGAGAAGGCGATCACGAGTCGAAATGTAAGAACGTACAAGGATTCCACTATACCTGAGAAATGGAAACCATGGAATCTCGCCCTTAAAAACCCCGTCACTCATTTTGGATTTCATTTCCGTCAATTTTCAGTCATTCATTTTCAAAAATTCGAATTTGGAATTACCAAGTTACCCCCCTGGGAATAGTAGGCACAGTCGTTGTCCTCGGGTACTCAGCACGGCCAATAGTACAGAAGACTACAGACCTGCAGAGCATGCGAAAAATGACGAACGACGGTGAAACATGCATGGAAAATTGAATTAAATTGTTATATTTAATTCCCCGACCCTATGTCATGTCGCATTTATTAAAAATGACATCGCAAAGTGTTCAGAACATCTCAAAATGTCTTAGTTTCTTGGAAAATGAGATGAGATTTGAGATTAATCTAAAAAGCATGAGATTATGGGCAGGGCATGCGGACTGCAAGACTACAACGTGTGTATTTTAAGGCAGTGCGGCGGACTCGGTCGAAACATTTTCTTGTAAAGCACTTCTTCCTTCACGACTCTCGACTGGGAAATCGATTTTACCCGTTTTCGGGGTTTTCCTTTACTCCGGGGAAGGAGTTTTCAAGTGTCCTCTCAATTTTATCGGGTAGAGCATACGGACTTGAAGTAAGAAGACCAAACCCTCAACTGAGATTGAACAGATAGGCACGATTTTGTATTCGCTCCTTTGTATCTCATCATAAACTTTAACGTTACATTTACATTGACCCGGTAGTGTTTGACATTTATAGTTCGTGTCACAAATAAGAATTCAACAGTTTTTTTTTCAAGTGTCAGCTAAAACTAGGATCCTTTATCTGCTCATCTTGTCATCTCATCATCTGCTCATTGTGTAACGTCTTCTGGTTGTGCGATTTTTTGCAAAGGGCGTATTTTTAAGAAAACTTGCAAAGTCAGCAAAAAGGGAAAGGAAATGAATCATCATCGCGAGTGGTGATGTAACATTGAGAAGTACAGTTGTTTCGTGGAAATCTCTAATCTGACGAGAAGAGGTTTGGTTTTGAGGAAGTGTCTGGCGACCGCGTGTCCCAGTGTTGTTTGAATGCCTCTGTTCGGCGGAAGTAACCCCAGTGGCGGAGCCAAAATGTCCAAGAATTCCAGCAGCACTTCCGGTAGTAGCGGTTCTTTGATTGTCGCTCCCGGGTTTTACACTGTTGAAGTAGGGGATACCAAGTTTACTATTTTGAAACGTTACCAAACTCTCAAGCCCATTGGCTCTGGAGCTCAAGGAATTGTGTGGTAAGCTGGAAAAGTCAATTAACATTGTAAATTACTTTCTCGATTCTCATGATGATTAAATCACCATCTTTCGACTGAGATTGTTATGTTGATTCTTTTGTTTCACTGATGAAGGATGTAGCATTCATTGTATTGGGTTTCTGTTATTCGGAATTAATGGGTTCGACATTGTTCTGTTGTACAACATTTTACAGTTCCGCTCATGATACGTCGACGGGATCGAATGTTGCTATCAAAAAGTTGTCTAGGCCCTTTCAAAATGTGACGCATGCTAAAAGGGCTTACCGTGAGTTTAAACTCATGAAATTGGTCAATCATAAAAATGTAAGTTTTAGTTTGCATCAAAACAAAAAGACATTGTCTTACAAATCATTGATTGCGAATTCTAAGTCGGTTTTTGCGAATTAATTAGATCATAGGGTTGCTGAATGCATTCTCTCCTCAAAAGTCATTAGAGGACTTCCAAGACGTGTATCTCGTAATGGAATTGATGGATGCCAATTTAGGACAAGTAATTTAATTTTCTTTGCTGCTCTGTTCATCAAGGTTGTTGGCTTGATAAGGATATGAATTAATTTAAATTGTTTTAACAGGTAATCAATATGGACTTGGACCATGAACGCATGAGCTACCTGCTCTATCAAATGCTTTGTGGTATCAAACATCTTCATTCTGCTGGAATCATTCATCGGTAAGTTGAAACATAATACGAAAAGTCAAAGGTCATGATGGTATTTTCAATTTTCATGGTTAGCTGATCCATAGTAATGCTTTTTCATTATTTTCCCTGTTTACAGTGATTTGAAGCCCTCAAATATTGTTGTAAAGTCTGATTGCACGTTGAAGATTCTGGATTTTGGATTAGCACGAACTGCAGGGACGACATTCATGATGACCCCGTATGTCGTGACACGCTATTACCGTGCACCTGAAGTCATCTTAGGAATGGGGTACAAAGAGAACGTGGACATTTGGTCCGTAGGCTGTATCATGGGTGAAATGATACGCGGCGGCGTTCTCTTCCCCGGAACTGATCATATCGACCAGTGGAACAAAATCATTGAGCAGCTAGGTACGTAGTCCCAATTCAATTACAAAGCCGCCGCAGTTAATTTTCCTCAGTTTCTAACTTGATTACGCTCTGGAATAGTGCCTCAAGCTTCGAACTTGAGTGTTTCTCCTTTCTTGTATTATTTTACGGAAAGGTTTCTAGTTTCTGGTGTTTCTCTTCCTTTCCTTTTCATTATGTATTATGGTTAATGCAGGCACTCCGAACCCTGAGTTCATGAGAAGATTACAACAGGCTGTGCGTAACTACGTGGAGAATAGGCCACGGCATCCTGGTTACTCCTTCGAACGCCTTTTTCCTGATGTCCTATTTCCTAGTGACTCTTCAGAACATTCCAGACTCAAAGGTAAATACGCAAGACTGGGTTTGTTATTTGATACAATGCAACTTGATATCTTTTCCAATTACTTTGTATGAAATGAGTCTTTAAAGGTGAAATATGACACTAAAAATATTCTTGAATTCGTTTGTAGCGAGTCAGGCAAGAGACTTGTTATCAAGAATGCTTGTAATTGATCCCGAGCGCAGAATTAGTGTAGACGAAGCTCTTCTACATCCATATATTAATGTATGGTATGATGAGTCCGAAGTGAATGCGGTAAGATTTACAGATTTACTGTTCTTTCATGTGGCTTCATGATTTTTTAAATTGGTCTTTGTTTTCTGATCATTTCTCACTCGTCATTTGACTTTTGACCTTTTGATGTAATTGCAGCCTGCACCAGGTCCCTATGATCATTCAGTGGATGAGCGGGAGCACACAGTGGACCAGTGGAAAGACCTCATCTACTCGGAAGTCATGGAGTACGAGTTGAGTCACAGCAATGAAGGACAATTCGTTGGATTACTGGCAAACAACGGAGCTCCTCCGATCGGTGCTTCTTCTTCCAACAATTCAGCTGCAGGTGGAATGGGAGGAGTATCGACCGTCGCCTCCGCGGTCGGATCTCAAGGATCTCTTAACAGTTCCAGCAATGACCGCCGGTAGTTCTCATTATCTTCCGTATTGACTCCAGGGAAGTCTAACTTCCCTTAATTTACGTATGGACTGCGCCTTGGCCTTCCTCGGATTTTGAGGTTGTCTTTTGGCCCATTTCACGTTAACCTTCTATCAGTAGGTCTTAGGTGGTTCGTTCGTGTTCTAACCTCCGAATCCATCCTCACTTAATTTTCTTTATCTAATAGTTACATTCAAGGTTTCGTAATTTTTGCTTTGTCACATTTGTGACGTTCATGTTTTTAAAAAATTATTATTAAGTCATCTTGAATTTTAATGCAAATACTTCAAAAAAATATATGATAAAAACCAGACTCAAGAGACTAGGCACAAGAGACAACAAGCACGAATGCGAAACCCTCCGTTTTGATCGATAAAAATAGTTCAAGAATTTATAGATTTTAAAATCCGATTTTACGTCGACAAGTGATTTAATAGTTATAATATTAAGAGGAAGCGAAGTTCTGGTAGTCGACGAAGGATCAGTTAACATTTTATTGCTTTTTTTAGGATTTAATCATTAATTAATAATCATTATCATGAATGCGAATGCTGTGTTTTTCTGGCTGAATTGTACGGATGGCTTTTTTGCAATATTGCAAAAAAAAACTATTGTAAACGACCAGAGATAAGGAATTTCTTATCTCGGGTGAACGATGAAGAAAGATTGAGAATTTTGTTTTGTATTTATAGTAAGAAACGGTACTGGTATTCTATGCAATGCAATATTCATCTAGTTGTATCACAAATACGAATGCGATTTTTGGAATATTTTATTCTCAATAAGAGATTTTGAATTATGTCGAGAAAGTGCGGTTCTACAGATCTTCTCCATTGATGGTGTTTTAAAATAATATTATATTATTAAATGTTCCACGAAATTCCAGTGCAGCTTTCTGTCGTGTTTGTGTCTGTGTAAAAGCTCATGCAATGAGACGACGACAATACATATTGTAAGATCGAAAAATGAAAGTTAAAGTGGCCACTCGGATCATTTAAAAAATTAATTACAACTATTCCTTTTTTGTGATATAATTATTAATCAAAACCCTGTTTGTCTGTGACCTAAATAAGTGTAATAACTTGTAAAAAAATATTCGGATGGATGCGGAAGAACAATTTATTGTGCAATGCAAAAGTTGATTCGATTTAAAAAGAAACATGGAGCCAAATAAGTATCAACGGTGGAAAGAAAAACAATAAAGTTAAACCGACATTAAAACCGACATTCAGTTTCAAAATTACGTAGTAATTGAATTATATAACGTTTTATTGAGATTTTAATTGCGTGCAATTTTAAACAAACTAATCTACATAATGTAAACAATGAACTTTTTTCTCTATCTTATATTAGCTAAAAACTTATATTTGGTCAGAGTTTTAGAGTAATTCACAAAAGTCGCAAATTATACAATGATTTACTTAATCGAGCACAAAACAGGTTCTATTGAAAGATTAAGTACAGCGAGAATAATTTGAATAGCTAGCTATAATATACACTAATTTAGAAGAATGTGGAAAAGCGTAAATAACAAAAATATATAAAGTTTAATATGGCCACAACAATTAGGCACGCCATACGAAATTCATTCTGATTGGGGTCGCATTAAAGACTCATGCGAGGTCATTATTGTCATAAAAGATCATTGATTTTTGGATATCATCGTCACTTGACCGTTGACAGTTGACATTATAATCCGTCACTTACCACATCGTCACATCTTTTCTGCTTTTTATGTTACTTCCTTGGCTGTCTTTCCAGTTCGGCTCCGATACTACTCCCACCACTTCCAGCAGTTTTGGCATAATGCAAAAAGTTACTGAGAGGTTTTCTGTAGAAGAAATGAGAATCATCCACTCCACTTACGTCCGGACCGTCAATCGTGGGAATGAGTTGGTGCTCAATTGTTGTTCGTTGTTTGGTGTCATCTGAGTGGTACACCTTTGCATTGTCGCTGACTTCGACATCGTCATCGATTTCTAATCCATTCCTGGGACTTCGTCGATTCCCCGAGCGTAAAAATAAGTCATCATGAAGACTGTCCATATTGTAGCATTTGCATACACAACAAGATGGGAAACGGAACCAATCCGAGAATATGCCTCGGCATTCATTCGTCGGGTCAAAGGCTAGCAGTCGATGTAATCGGTATTGTTGTTCACACCTGCGGATTTTGATGACAAATTGAAATTGACAATGTATAGAAGTCGACACAAATCACATTTCGATCAACAACTAAGAACTAAATCAACTGAATTATACGTCAATCAAGAGCAATTGCATTTTTTGCACGTAACTGGCACATCTTCAAGACACTTTTTAAAAAATGCATAATTATGGTACATTCTTAATTAACTTACCGGCATCCATGCCTGCAATGCATTTGCCTGTTCTCATTCGTGCATTTTTCCCAATGGACATACTGTTCAAACGGGTACAAGTTGAGTAAGGCAAGGATTTCACCTCTTGTATTGTTAGCCCAATAAGGTGCCACAACTTCTTCCTTCACCGGACAAGCATTGCTATAAATGAGATTTTTAGCAATTTAATTCGCCAATTTAAAAAAAATTGCAAATGAGCGCTGTTGTATTGTTAAGAGACAAACTTACACTCCTTTGGTAAGCATAACCGTATTTCCGACTGGTTCTTGTTGAAACTTATTTGGATTCTGTCTATTCTGTTGAGATGTTGACGGAAGATTCTGTTTTGCCTCTGGAACGGGTGGTGATGAAGACGGAGACGATGATTCTCTAGGTTTGTCAAAATCTTGGAAGAGCATGTGGTCATGTAAATGACCACCGGACAAGTCCAGGAAATCGTCTTCTACAGAAGCAGAAGAGCCTGATGGAGCATCATGTAATGTTGGTTTATGAGATGTATCACTTTCTTTGATCTGATCTGAAATGCTCGTCATTGTAGTTGTAACTTCTTCTGATGTGGATCCGGATCTATCCAACCACGTCGCTGAAGTGGTCATATCAACATCTTCTGACTGGGACGGAGTGGTTGCCGACGGTCCTTTGTTTTTCTGGAAACTTGTCTTCGTTTCCAAAGTTTCTGTTTTAGGCCCATCCGAACGAGCTGAGTTACTAGCTTTCTTTTCAGACGATGATTGTTTATCGTCTTCTGATCCACTGGAACGAATTGTATCTTGTTTTTGTGGTCCAGTGTTACCCACATTAGTACGGCGGTGTCCAGATAGGTTGAAAGACATCCTCTAAAGAGTCACCGCCGCTACTGTTCACACCATTTCCATCCACGATGGATGTTGTGCTTTTATTTGTGGAAGTTCCTGCAGTCGTGCTTGTCATTGTTGGTGTTGGTACTTGGTGAACAATTGCATGATGAGATAGGCTTCCAGTCCCACTTGGTGTTGTTGGACTTGGCGACACAGTGGACGCTGCCGGTTGAGTCGCTCCTGACCCTAAATGATTCGTTTCGACAACATCACCACTCAATTCCATTCTGAGAAGACTTAGTTGTCGAACTTCCCCATACATGCGACGCATTAGTCCTTGATTTTCAAATACGAAACGACGTACAGCATGCCTATATAGTAGAAAGTTAGAAAGTCAATAATAATTAATTGATTGGGAGCTCCCATGAATCAATAATTATTCGAAAACGACGAGAACCTACCAAGGGTATCGAGGACCAGGCAAATTACACCAAGATTGCAGTTGTCCAGAATTAGGATCCAGGTTCATATCACAGGGTAACTGCAGTTCTTGAACCATGTTCTTCTGCTTGTACAGCATTGATCGTGGAGTCTTTGAAGGACGCGAGCAAGTCATGAGATAATCTTCTTCATCTCCACCGTCCAAACTGAGACTTTCCATGTGGAGGTCATTTGCATGTGTAGCTTGACATTGCCGCAAGGTCAATATTGTCAACAATATAATTACAAGTAGGTGAAACGAAAAGGGGGAAAGAATTTGAGATTCTTGACGGGAGCAGCGCTGTGTGTGACGTCGGTTGTCGTCTTCACAATGAGACTTGTCATTATGGAACTGGGTACCGTTGTGACATTTGTGGCTTTCGCCAGAAATAGTAGTAAAAGCAGCGGTATTTTCACTCTGAATCTCCTGTACGGGAAAAACAGTCAGATCATGAATGAGACATGATTTATGAGCGTTTGATATGATTTATAAGATTGTTGAGGGATTATGGATTATGGATTAATTGGATTAGTACTGTAACAGCTTAGATGTTAAAAATAGTTATCAACAGGGAAGCCAGCCTGAAGGAATTCGTAGTACCTATAAACCTAGTAATGCTAATAGGACGAAAGGGACACTCATAAAAGTAATCTGACTCGTATTTAAGAGAAACGCGTTGCGTTCACACCTTGCATGCATTTGCATCTGGGACAGTGGAATTAGAGGCAATACTGGTCCTGGCTTTCAAATGAGTTTATCGGGTATGGCATCTTCCTTTACTACTATTGTATATGTTAGATTGACTTTGAGTGAGTGAATGACGAATTGGCACTTGGCACTGATACCAAGCCGCTTTATGTGTGGTAGGTGGTTATAGTACCTAAAATGTTGTAAGAGTGACGGATGGATGGGCCAAAAGACCATGTTGACCAAGAGACGAGAAGAAGAAGAGGAGACATGAGACCGGTTAATACAGTTACAATAACAAGATCATCAACAATGAGCCTCTGTGTTTAAAGTCACACATAAACAGAGTCCCACAACGGCTGAAAGAGGCTCAACATTTTGGGTTTCAAGACTTATTCAATTCAGTAGCAACTTTACTTTACTTTATACTTATACTCTACTAAACCAACATTCATGCATTCATAATCTCCTTTTTCCCAATAATGCTTCATCTCAATTTCCTCGTCTGACTCGTCTGTCGTCTCGTCTGAGCTTTTACATCTCTTGCGATGAGATAATCAAAATGAGGAGAAATAATTTCTAATTGATGCCATTTGCAAATATTTAATTCTTGCTAAACTTTTTAAATACTTATTACTAAAAGTTTGAAATCCGCCCTCGTACGTGTCGTAAACTTACCATTACACTGATCATTAACAATTCCAATGTCTCAGGAGCACCAAACTATGACGCATTTTTTTGCACAATGTATATTATCACAGAGAATGATGAGAGATGAGACTCGCGTCACGACACGATTTCGATTTTCTCAGCAATATTTAATGGATTCAAAATGGTATTTGGTGTACTGATTTATTCACTCACTCACTTTTTACACTTGCACTTTGTTCACATTCTGGATAGAAACGTTTTTTGTATTCAGAATATAAATTATTCAATTTAAGACTTTGCACAAACAACATCAGAATTCGAAATGGATGAAGACCATGTCATGCTCAGTTGACGACTTGAACAAAACAAGGAAATGAAAAAGAAACTTGGAACGGGTCAAATCGTGTCGAAAAACGTATTTGCATGCAATCCGAAAAAAAGGTAGCACAAAACTGAAGTTTTTGCATGAAAGAAAGCTGCTGTGCGTCGTGTGTGGAGCGTTGTACGTTCGCGTTGGTTGTAAAGAGTTGATTAGTACAAGAGGAGATCAGAGAAATGCATTAAATATGCAATTTTAATAGTGAGACAAGTGAGACTCCAAATCTATGTTCGACGATACGATGTCCGAAGGAGAGTTCCACTCTCCAAGGAAGATTCTTCCCAACTTCTTCTTCTTGCACTTCACCACAAGATGAAAATGCCTATGCCAATACTCAAACGTTCGTCTCTGAAAGTCTCCTATTGAAATGCAATGCACTCTACTCACTTCTTGAGACAAGACACAAAAACAACAAGTCAAGTGCATGCATCATTGGCAGATGCATTCTCAGAGAAGAGTAACGCAGCCTCTCGTTATTTGATGTAGGTAAGCCGCTTTCTTAATACCTCGTTCTTCTTAACTCGTTAGTTTCTTAAGACCTATCTTTCTTTCCTGTCTGTTACAACTTAACAAGCACATATAGCAAAAATCCCATGTCCTCGTCATCGCATCGTCTTCTCCTTCTTTCGTTCATCTCATAGTAAATCTTCACCATATAAATTCAAAAGACGTTTCGCACATATCATGCAAAAATCATAATATCAACATTACTTTTTGATTCGTTCCAACACGCGTTAACAAAAAACTTGGGAGATTTATTAGGTTTCATTTTAAACGTCTTTATAAGGATGAATGTACGTGATCTCTGCTTTAGCCTAATTCACCTTACATGGAGATTGATGTAGGATTTTGCATATTTGCAGCTTCTTCTTTCTTCATCATCATCCGTTGTCATTCCTCGGGCTTTCAGACTTGTCATTAGCTCTTAACTGAGGCCTCGAAATGATTTAAAAAGTGTACCTGGCACTCACAACAACCTCGAAAATAACGTTATCGTTAAAAGCGTTTCGTTTTTGTGTTGGCGTGTCGTTGTCGTTACCATTAAGTGAAAACGTGAAAGGGATTGAAAGGGTAATTCTGTATTTTTAATAGCCTCTTGAAATGACTCAGGGAAATATGAGATGTGTTCACAATGGGAAATCTAGGCAAGCATATGCAATAGTCAAGGGTGTGTTTGTGTTTTTGAAGGGTTCGTATCATATCATCCTCATCGTGTACCAAAAACAGTGTTTTGGAAACAATGATGATGGTCAGAAGAAAGATGAAGAAAGAGAGAAAGATGAGATGATTGCTACTTTTTCATCTTCTTTAACTATATTTTTAAAAAGTGACTATTAAAATGAAAAACTAATGGAATAAATAATGAACGGGAAACCATGGATTGCATGGTCATGGACATGAAAGGATGAAGAAAATGGACTTATGGAGTGTTTGAAAGGAAAGAAGGATGAGAGTTGTTGTGTGTTCGTATTAAATAAAGTATGTCAAGATTCCGTTAGGTTTTTGCTGCTGATTCTCCTAGGCGTCGTCGTCTCATCAAGCCTCAATTCCCATTCTCATTCCTTCGTCTTTCGGCCTGTCCCAGTCGCCAGTCGTCATCTTCGTCCCGTCTGTATTATTGGCCCATCTTCTTGTTTACAAGAGTCAACTGCATCTTTTCTTTCTCTCCTTCACATCTTCACATGTAAGAACTAAATACTCTTATATGACTTTACTATAATCTCATATTCAAATGCTTGTTTTGCCCCTTTCGGTTTAAGCTTATAAGACGTTTAGTGTTGCATGCAATCATCTCACTTGAGCTTGCATCCTAATAAGCATCATATAGTAAGTGAATCAAGTGAATAGTGAATGCATTATCTTATCGGTACTAACTTGCACAGTTGCATCGTGGTCAAACTGTTCTTTCCCACTGTGACAATGTCACCAATTTTCCCTTCCTCTTTCATGTTCGTCCTTTGCACACTGCCTTGAACAAAAGCTTAAAGGGTCAACCTGTCATATGAAGGTCACAGACGCCGGTTAAGCGCCAAATTTTTTATGCAAGATTAAAGATTTCCTTTCCTATTCAGAAGGTGTCAATTTGATTGATGATCAAATGATGATTCTTTCAAAAGCACACACAAATTATGATATTTAATTGAAATTAATTTCTCATTCTGTTTGTATTGCAATTTAACCTTGTTCACATTTCATATAGAGCGTTATCATAATAATTATTAATTACTTATTACATAGTATAACATTTTGTGCACATTTAAACCACTTTGACTTTTTTTTCATGAGTCGAAGTTGTTTTATACAAAAAGCATTTTCGACGATGTACTTTACAACAAAAGCACAATTTCTTAGAGCAAGTTATATAGTAGGAAAGGGGCACAATGAGAGCAGACACAGATTTTATTTACGTTTTTTGGAATTTTTCTGTTGCTTTCACAGGTTTTCATTACGCTTTACGTACATTTCAGTTTTTCTAGTTGTTTTAAATACGGTGTGAGAATTTACGTCATTGTCAACTAAACAAGCAATAATAACAGTATCTTTAAAGTAGTAACAATAACACAACAAAGCAAGAAACTTATGGTTTCATCTGATCGTTACAATTAGGTTACAACAATGAGTGTTACATGTATAATTTAAACACTAAGGTCAGTCACATTCACATAATAAAGGTTTCAGTTAGATTAATTTAATTTAGGTAATCATAATAATGAATAATGAGCTACAGTTTCGGCAAGAGTTTCAACAATAGTGCTCACGATTCACGATGATTCAAACAAAGGATGAGTACATTTTAAGTTACAACTCTAATAGGCAAATTGCGGGGTTGACATTCTTGACATAAAACATTGCGTTCTTTGACTGATGGTGTGCTTTATGCTTGTAAACAATCCACCTTGTAATAAATGCATTGATGCCTAAGAGAAGAATTTATTCCTGTAGAATTTGACATTTTTGGGCGCTGTAGTTGTAAGTATAATAGTACGACTTGATATTTTCATGCATGTAGAAATAATTAGAAACTTTAAACGCCGGATTTTATGGGAAATTAATAATAACTTCCTCCTCACTGTCACCGTATAAGATCTTTTCTTGTGTGATTGTGTGTGTGTGCCTTTCTCTCATATTTCTCTGCATGAAAAATATCACAGGATACTGCACTTGCTTAGCCAATTGCCGAAAGCATTATTAAACGCAGCATTACTCCCGTTCTTTTTAGACTCTGGTCTTAATTGGTAGCTTCCACCACTGTTCCTCATCTGTTGGCTATTGTCCTTGGCTTGCGACTCTGATTTCTTGTCAATGTGCGTTTTTATATCTCGGGACAGAATGTAAAATGCTTCCTCTACATTTTGGGACGCCTTGGCTGAGGTTTCCATGAATCTATAAAAAACACAAACCACATGGAGAGTGTCACACGTCAGAATACAGTAAACAATTTAACAAAGAAAGTACAAGTCTGCAGCCCATCCTAGTCTTCCTAGTCTACCATTTTAGAGCATTCAACCCTTTCAAACACTCCTGTCTCAAATCTCCCAGTCTGAACTTCCTTCTCCCAACCCAAACCTCAGATCAGACGTACAAAAAACTCTGTTTACATCAAAATATATCCTTACCGTATTCCATACTCAAGTGCAAGTTGTTCTCCTCGCTCTTTACTCACGACTCTCTTTTCATGCATGTCACATTTATTGCCCAATATCATTTTCTGAACATCCGGAGCTACATTAAACAAATTGAACCGAATTAACTTAACGACCCGCTCATTCATGTAATTCCGAAATGCTGAACACACAACACTATAAATAACATACCGGCATGTTCTTCTATGTTTCGTATCCAGTTTTTAATGTTTTCAAATGATTTCTCATTGGTAATGTCATAAACGAGCATAATTCCCATTGCTCCACGGTAGTAAGCGGTTGTAATTGTTCGAAAACGTTCCTGGCCTGCTGTGTCCCTATAAAATTATGGAAAGCGTATCATGTAAAATTCCTAATCATCTTTCATCGATTAACGATTTATTTTAAGTTCCATAAGTTTCAGTATTTCAGTCTTACCAAATCTGCAACTTTATTTTCTTCCCATCCAATTCAATGGTTCTGATTTTAAAATCTATACCTGTTAATCACATGAAAACAACTGTCATTAGCGTCTCATATCAAAGTCTTACGCATGACGGCGTGATGCGTGACATATATATTATATATTACCGACGTCACATGCACGTCAACGGTTAGTGATAAATGGATAAATGATAGGTTAATGACTGTTTAATTTGGTAATCTTACCAATGGTCGATATGAACGTAGAATTGAACGCATCCTCAGAAAATCTGAAGAGTACACAAGTCTTTCCAACACCAGAGTCACCAATTAATAACAACTTAAACAAATAGTCATAAGACTTCGCCATGATTGCTTTTTATAAGACTTTTGTCTTCGATGTTTTCGTTGAATCCTTTCTTGTTCGAAAATGAACTTCTTTCAAGTCTTAGTCCTCCCGTCCAATAATTCTTCTTGTATCTTATACTGGAGCATCGGTTTTCCAAAAAAAAATACCGGAACTTTAATTACACACTTTTAAAAAAAATCCTTCAAAAACGTGCAAAGACTTCCAGAACAAGAATCACTACAAAAACAGAATACAGAACCACACAAAAAACTACATTAACCGACAAATCACTAGACAAATCGCTAAATGAGTTACACACTAATAAAATTATGAAATTACGAATTTAACTCACCAGTAATGATATTTTAAGAATTTTTACAAATTGAGCAGCAAACTACCTAGCAAACTTCTTGTACGCATTGTCTAGATAATTTTTTTGAAAGAAAAAATAGATTTGAGAAAATATTTCTGCTTATTACTCGATTGATAACGAAAACTATAAGGCGAAAACGAACTAGCAAAATCACACTAAGGAGAAAAAGATACCGGAAAATGCAAAATAGACTTTGACTTTTTGACAGTTATTTTTTAGATCTGTGATTTCTACTCTGATTAATTGACAAAATATAAGAGTGTATTAAAAATGCAACCAACACTCCTTGTTCAACATATGACTATAGGAATTGAAGTGAGGAGATATTCTGACAATTTGGCCATAAAAAGTCACGGTCCACATATACAAGCAACTACTGTTTCCTCTCTGAGGCGTTCAGGGGCGCATCACGACACTCCTTTTCCCTTATGCAAAAAATATAAAACCCTGTTAAAATGCTCTTTTATCACACGTCGACACGTCTTGTTGTCGTCTTTTCGGCGAAAAACCGTGACCAAAATGACACTTACCTCAGAAATCAATGTAATTGCAATTTAATCCGTATCCCGTTAAGCATTACAAATTCTAGCTAATCTTAATAAGCGGAAATCCTATTTAGGTGAGGACGATGGTTCAATTTTCCAACAACTTCAAACCCTTGCGATTTCAATGAGATTTCTTTCGCGAGTCGCGACACTTTGCGACTCTTTTTGTTCGACAGTTTCGTCTCTATGTTAACTCGGCTAGGGAAACGTCAAGAATGGGTACGAATATGATTCCCAGACGATTTTGATGGTGGCATATATTTGACATTGGCATTTATAGCGTAACCGTAAGTATCAAAATGTCGTAATCATGTTGACATTGCAAATTATGCCAATTATTGCTAAATGGAGAACTAAATAGCCTTCTGCGGTCATTTCATTTCTGGCATCATTTTCATACTTTGTCCATGACGTCATTTTGTGCTTTGTACGTCTGTAGGTTTCAGATTTCAGAGAAAGCAAATTCATCCGAACAAATTACACATTACACTATAATAATTAATGATTATAAATTATAAATTATGACTATTAAATACGAAAACTTGTATTTACCAATGCGCTTTTGACATTATCTATGAAGAAATATAGCCTTATCAAATTGTTATCAAATAAATTATTCAAATCGATTGGCTTTTTAATAACTCAATGATTGGTTATTAATTTCATGAAACAAGATTAGATTTTTCTTCTTATCATGGCATGTCATGGGGATGCATCTTTAAATGTCTCGTTCGTGTCGGAAGAATTAAATGTCGTTTACTTTCAGTTGAAACTGCAGTATATTCTAAAATATTCATTAATGATTTTAAACAGCTAG
>JABASF010000726.1:0-14811 GCA_019776145.1 Harlomillsia oculata
ATGAACCAGTCACTCTCACTCTCACTCTCACTCTTTGAAACTGAAAAAAATAGGGAGTCCTTCTCAACTCCACTCTCACTCTCAGAGTGACGGAGTGGTTTTGGACAGGTATGGTGCTCAGTGCTCACTGCTCAAGTCAAATATATTTATATATAGTTAGTTCTTGCTTGTCGTAATGACGATTCGTCGTGGTCGTGACGTCAGCAACGTGATATCCTTAATGTGTAATGTGATGATAATCCTGTTATATAGTCGTTGTTGCCACATTATTTAGTTCCTTTGATCCTTTCCTTGATGATGAGTACCTTTCCAAAAATTTGATATGCTTTAAGATTAATGAGGTGTTCTTACGGATGATCTCGTCCAGGTTTTGGAATCTACGAAACCGCACATTGCCACGGGGAACGTGACCTCAACCAAAAAGTGATTTGTGTATGCTAAATCTCATTTGTTTCCCTTCCTTTTGTTTGTGGGTTCCACCAGCTCTTTAAATAGACGACCGAGGTCGATGTAGTAATTTTTTCATACCTTCCGGGGTCCCGGTTCATCCTTGTGATCTTGGTTCTTGGTCTCTCTTTCTCCGGGTTCTATATAATATACTATTATACATATAGCCATATCATAACAATTATTGTTCACATCAAAAAAGATGATGATGATGCATGATGGCACCAAACATCTCATGATTTACCTGAAGATTCTTCTCTGCACTCGTCATCATCGTCGTCGAAAACTCAGTTGTTTAAGTAACGGTTTTCTCCCCGAGAGTATCACCCGCTTGCTTTGTCGACTTTGATGTACCACTAGAGAGAACTGGGGACCCGCCTGAGGTTTTTCGCAATGGTCGCATTTGCCAACTCGTTGAGATGATAAGAATACACGTAGTAATTGTTCAACCTAATGCACTGCATACAAAACTTGACACGAATGACGTCAGCAAATAGCAAAAAGCAATGTGACTCTGAGAGAAGAAAGGAAGTAAAAGTCGCTCTGTGGAAAAGTCGCTGCTTCTGAATACACAACATGCAATATAAAAAAGTTTGTACGTGATTGCCACATTTTGGGTGGATAAGAAATAAGATGCTGACTTGCTCAGGTTTTGTTTCCATTTTTGTAGATAGGGAGAAGGTCACAAGGGCGGTGTGCCGTATGATCCTATCATCTTGAGGAATTGGGACAAAGTGACGTTTGCTCCTGTCACTTTTGTCTTCCGCTCTCTCTTTGCTTGTATTCCTTTCTTCCTCTTCATTGGGTAGCATTGAGCTATCTGTCTTCACTCCTGTCATCCTCAAATAAAGCCCTCTCCTGTCTCCTCACTCTTACTTTCTCAATCGTGAAATTACCTTATTATCGTCCAGGCGGTCTCCAATACTACTGACACTAGTAATTTCACGAACAATCAAAATCATTGCGTATCATTTTCCCTTTCCAATTTCTATCCAGAAACATTGCAGAATGAAGTTGGGTGCATAAAGCATATCTGTAATGTGGGTTTATTAAAAATGAATACTTTGGCTAATCAAAATGATTGTTTGAATTATTTTCAGCGGACAGCAGTTTCCTTCTGGCCAATGCTCAAATCGTAGATTATCCTATTGTGTACTGCAACGAGTCGTTTTGCAAAATATCAGGATACACCAGAGCAGAGGTGAGACATTTTGGATGTTTGCAATTTGAGTGCGTTGCCTACCGGAAATGGAAAAAGTATGAATATTGTGATTTTTGGACAAACAGGTGATGCAAAAATCGTGCCGGTGTGCCTTCATGTTCGGCGAGCTGACGGACAAGGAGACAATCGAGCGGATAGATGAGATACTTGAGAATCATTATCAGGATCAATTTGAGATTCTCTTGTATAAGAAGAACAGTGAGTCAAGTATAAGCTGTTTTTGTGTCTTTCCGTAGCTAAAATACCATTGTGGGAGGTCGGTGCCATCCAAACTGGCTTATCTGTTCAAGACGGTTCATCTCATCATATAGATACTTTGTCACTTAATTAATGTGTCATTAATGATAATTAATTAATAAGTGTGTGCGGAAATGCGCTTTGATTATTCTTATTATATGGTGTGATGCTGCGCTAATGATGTGCTTCAAGTTTACTCTCTAGCGCATCCATGTGCTGCTTGTCAGATAAGCATAAAAGAGCCAAAAAACTCAATTTTTATCCATTTTATTGTGTGCATATTTGGAATGTTTCTGTGTGTGGGGTTTAACGAAAGGCATTCGCAAATGCTTTGGGCGCCCACCTTCGACTGTAGTCAAATTAGATTTTAAGGTGTGTGTGTTATGTGTGTGTGTTTAGTAAGCGCATGCAAGTGTGAGCATGCAAAACCTTTACTGATCGAGTCGCTAAACTGTGCGTCTTGTTAACGTTTCCATACAATTATGTTATTCGTGACATCGCATCATTTGTTCGCTAACTTAACTCCTACGCCCCGACGCGACACGTCAGTCCGACATAGCTCCAAAAAATATTTTGTGCTTAGGTGTCTTTCTGATAGTCTAGTTGACGACATAGGACACAGCTCAGACTTGTCAGAATGTCAAGTCCTAATCGACATTGTCTTACAGTCGACAGCTTTGACACGACTTGCATTAGCATTAGTCATTAGAATTTATAGAAATACAAATGAATTATATAGTTTATATTTATAGATTGCGACAACAACACGCGACACTATCTATAGCCGACAGTACTATATGTACTTAATTTATTACATTCGCTGTATTAATTGCTAATTTAGGATTGTTGTGTTATAAACCAGAACCAATAATTGTTTCACGCATTATTTTAGATTCACACTTTCCCTTTTAAATTTTAGTCTTGAACTGAACAAAAGAACCTCTGAATGATGATTTTCATTATCCTAGAACTCAAATACACAGCTTCACTCGCAATTTTACAAGTTACCGAAAGCACCAGAAGAATGCACGATGAAAATTAGTTCACCAAGAGCAGAGTTGAGAACAATTGCACAGGAGAAAGTTATCTTTAAAAACGCACGTTTGTATGACTCGATGATTGTACATTATTTAGATGTGTCAGTGTCATAGATGGACAGTTTGTTCACGCTTTGTGTCCGATGATGATGTGCTCGTCCATGTGACCGTATTTTAGACAGTCGTCTATAATATGTATAAATGTCGTCATTGTTGTCGTTCATTGCTTTTGTGGCACCGAAAGCCAAACGGAACGTGCGTATTGTGTAAATTAAAAATTCTTTGTAATATAAATTATAGTTATATAGTATGTAACCCATAGTAAAAGATAAGATTGTCGTTGGAAAATGAAGTTTTAGTCCGGTCGTTGTTGTCGTTGTCGTAACTCGTAGTCATTTCGACAGTTTATGATTGTCGTTAGAAAGAATAGTCATAATAATAATCCAATATAGCAGTATCCAGTACTATAGCATAGCAGCTTTTTTGAAGTCTTTTAGAGTCGGTGATGCTAGCTGCTTCAGTGTTTGTCTTCATGTCAAGGAAAAAAATTCGTGTAATTAGTCACTGTCGTTCGAAAACTGTAACTAAGTCATCACATCCTCGTCGTCGCCGAATCGACACCCGAAAATAATAGAGACACTAAAAGAATGACCGTCTGCGTTCGCGACACTTAAAATGAAGTTGTGACGTAGTTTGCAGTCCAGACAGTCGACATTCGATTTTTTTTGGCTCAAAGAAAGCGTTTCATTCTTATTTGAATATGGGAAGGTCTTGTTGGTGTTCATTGTGAATGAGTAGAAGCGTTGATTCTGGTATTCATCCATGTCAATTCGTCATACCCGGTGGAATTATTGAGAAAAAATATCCCGGGTATTATGAGGATCAACTTGTGTAACAGTTGAGAGTTGAGAGAGTCGAGTTTTGTTAGGTGCAGGAAATGAGGAAAAGTAATGGCTTTTTGGTAGTGTTAAGGTTGCAGACGGGATGAAGGGAAGGGAAAAGACGCCTTTGGAGTGAAGGTGCTGTCTCGTGCGGGAACGAAGGTGGGAAGATTGATGGATTTGCGCTGCTCCGATTGCCAAAAGAACCCGGGCGTTCATCTTCTACTTAATATTTCATATTGTGCCACTCTCGCTCATTCAATGGACACTTGTCCAGCAACTTGCCCTGTTGTGTTAGTATAAGTTCTTAAAAAAACTTGAAGTATTCTCTAGTCAAGAAAGTTCTTCAGTTTTTCTTTCTTGTGTGGTTGGTTGGTTCGGTTATGTGGTTATGTCTATATCGTCATTCATTTCTTACGACAAGATCATGCGATGCAAACCAAATTCGCAAAGTTTATGAAAACTTGAAGGCAACTTCATTGTTGATCATACAACTTTCATTGATCATTACACTTTCTTTTCGAGGGTAATGAGGTTGATAAACGTGCGAGGATGAGAGATGCCATTGCCGTATCACAAAAGTGATCGTGCGTGTCCCTCACTCTTTTGAATTTCCTTGTCCATCAATCTTTCCAACTTTCTGAAGGCGAGAATGAGAACAATTTTATTCGTGAAAAAATTGCATCAAAAGCCCATGATAAAAACGTGCTTTTGGTTGATGCGGATTTGATCCAAAATGTCGATTCTTTAGTCTCGTTCTTTGAATTTTACCCGACCCAAAAGTAGAAATTGTTAATTTTTGATAAAACTCATAAATAAAGGAAAAAATGCATGGGTTTCGTTACAAATGGTTTGTATAAAGTGGGAGAAAAGTGGGCAGAATAATGACACAAGGCCAAAAGAGGGAATTAGAATCAATAAAGGATACATTTTCTGAATGACCAAGGTCAAGGATGATTAAGAAATGTGCTTTACACACTGTTGTTGTCGTGGCTTGTCCAATGTCCAAGTTTAACAAACAAGCTTCTTGCATTCATTGCAGGCAATTTCCTACAGCATTAATTCTCGAGGTGAGTTTTGGTGGAAGTTGCGTGTGCTTTCAGCACAGAGCAACATTGTAGCCAACTCTCTCGGGTGCATAATCAGACCGAACTATTGATTAGATGGGGCAAAAGGGACGTTTATATTACTTTTGAACTTGTGTGTATTTGTATTAATCTGATTCTCATTGCAACTGAAACCTTGGAACAACAAGGACAATAAATTCACGTCGTCATCACGGTCATCATGAGCACAATTCCCAGGAAATGAGAGGTAAACATAGGAAGAGAAGCGTTCGGTTTTGCTTCGTCACTAATTGATCAGTTTAGGATTGTTTGTATTACAGTCATTGTCTTGTTAATTACAGAGGCAATTGACCAAATGGCCCAGAATAAATTGATAATGACTCACTCACGAATTCAGTTTCACTTTTAATGACCGATTTTCTTGACGCAAATTGATGGTTGATGGCAAAAACTGCAGTTTTCCCCTTTGTTTATGTTTATGTTCACGTGGTCAACGTGAACTAGTGAAGTCGACTGTTTCGTAATTAAGAGAAAGCACTACAAAACTTCATAAAATTGCCTTTATGAATTGTGAATGACATTGCTCAAGCGAGTTCACAGGGACAAGAAGCACATTTCGACTCCCCAGATTAAAATGTATAGGACAAGAGAGGGAAACTGCGCGTTCCACTTATAACGTTGTTTAATCTCATATCGAGTCGTAAAAGTGAAAAGGTAACTGTGGCGAAATGTTCGCATTCGCATTCCGACGATTCTGGTTCGAATTCGAAGACTGTAAGACGTTTTTGCTCTCTTTCTTTTCCTTGTACCCTCCTGGTCCTCGTTCCACTGAAAAGATGTGGATCCAATGTTGACTAGGGAAGAAGTAAATTAAATGGAATTGCTACACTTGTCGTGTAGAGATCCGTTGGGTTATTGCCTCAGCATTCACTTGATTGAAGTGACGGTTTGCAATGCCACTTTCTCCAATGCCCATTTCACCCAGCCTAATTGGCAATGAGACATTTTCTTTCGTGCTTTATTGCCTCTATTGTCCCATCTTTCGATAGTTAATAGGCTCGTCTGTCTCTTCATCTCTCTCCCGCCAATGTTCCTCATTCACTCACCTTCACGCCATACAAACGTCCTTTTCCTCTCTTCGCACTTGTACACCGTTTCATTAATTTTTATTATTTTTATCCAGTCATCATGATTCCCTCAATTATGTTTATGAGGTTTAAAAATTAGTAACAAAATTACGAAATTACACAAAAATTAGTAACAAAATGTTGACCGCATATTCTGTATAGTTGTGTATATTATTAATATAATAACATGATAACATCATCAATGCAGCTATACTATGCAGCTAAAATACAAATTGTATATATTGCTTTGCTAATTGCAAAACGGTAAATATCTCAGTAAAGAAAGTTCTCTAATTATCATATTATCAAAATATTAATATATGTCGTAGTAATTAACGTCATAGAGCTCACGGCGGCTTCGTCACGAATTCGGAAAGTTGAAATGTGCATGAAGCGTAAAGTATGAGAAAGTAACGAAAATTCTGGGAAAGTAGTAGGCTTGTTTTTTGGGGAATTTGGCGGGTGCACAAGCGGTGTGTATGAATATAAAGAGCCGTTTTAATATTACAGTGATGATTCTGACCGAGTTTGACGTAGAATGGCGAATGCGAATGGTGTCGAAAAGTCGGAATCTCCGCCGAAAAGAGCCACTTGACGAGGTCTCTGTCGACTTCATAATTTTATCCTGTTGTGTGTTATCTATTTAATATTGTTACATTACACAGTGTTGGATATTTGGAAGCAAAAGCTTGTTGGTTTTGCTCCGTCCCGGCTTTCACCGGGACGCTTCACATACTCACACGACTCCACGCATGTATGGTGAAAGTCTCCTCAATTTGCCAAAATCCAATTTGGTTTGGTTATAGGAGATCAAATTGGAGACAGAAATAGACACTCGAGGAGACAAAGAGTCACTTTGCTTTTTCATTATTAAATTATTCCTTCCAATTGCCCTCGTCGTCGACTCATGATGATTCACATCTCGTTTTGCCGCCATGCTTTTCGCATCCACTTTGGAAAAAACCTCCGCCTCCTATTTACTTCAATTACGACGTGTAAAACATAAAACGAAGGCGAAAAAACCCGAGACGATGTATTGGATTTCAAAACTCAACCAAAAAACAAGATTTCCGTTAACAGGTTTATATTTGGAATTTCCACGTGGTGATGTGAGGAAGGAAACTCGATTAGGACCCAATCTATACAAATCGAGATCTCTTCGAATTTCTTCTGGTTAGTTTCATCACGCAGATAACAAAATTTGATTTCCTCATCTTTCCCAAGTTTTGCGTCTTGTACTATATAAAGAACGCGTGTTGACGTTGATTTCCGTTTTCCCTCGTTCCCTGCGTGGGAAAGGAGGGAGAAGACGAGGAGAAAGAATCTTCATAAGAATTAGTCGAGGAAGAAAAAGAAAGTGGAGGAAAGCAGATTTTTTTGGCATTTGTGTGGTGCTGTTCCTGATAAAGTGACAGGAGTAACATTATCGAATGGTGATGATGATGATGAGCCTTCCAAATTGCAATTTACGAGGTCAATCATGCATCATAACTTCTTGAACATTCCTGCAGGGAAATCACCGAGAGAGAAATAGCGTGTTGGAACATTTCTAGGCACAAGTCCCATGGTAGCATTTTCTTCTCAGTCCATTTCGACCGTGGCTTTTATATTCCACTCCTCCTGCTACATTATTATTTCTCCAGGAGAAAATCGCATGGAGAAATACCCGGGAATCGTATATAGACGAGAACGATCTAACGATGAGGACGAGACGAACTCGTCCTGTGTCGTCATCATCGTTTCACTTTCACTCGACACCGACTCAGCCCAACTTTCTTCCTTTCTCCAGATAGCAAGATTTCCCTAACAAAAATCGATTGTTTAATATGCACTAAATAGTACATCCCTGTAGCACGTTCTATAATGTATTATATTATGCCAGGCAAACAGTGTCATCTTCTTCAGGTATCATACTAAAAATACGCTCGAGTTTTTTGTCCAGCTGGAGAAAGCAATGAGATTTCACTTCCCGTGTGCGCTCACCTTAATGGAAGCTGACCTCAATTCCTAACTTGTGAATGGGCGGGAAAGGAAATAAAGCAACTAAAATCAGGCTAAAAATAGCTCAACCCGCACCCCAAAAAAACTTTTTCAGGAACATGAAGACATTTCGGTGCCGAAGTAGAAAATGCTTTCTTCCCAGCACCCATTCAACTTGGAAGGTCATGGCACCTGGGAAATTCAGGAGAGAGAATTCGAAAGACTTTTACTACGTCTTGCTATAAATTCCAATCATTATGGCGTGTGTGTTCTGGAAAAGTCCGTTTCTTCGGATTTGAATTGCTTCTGCTTCCTCGTTCCGCGGAAAAGGCATTATAACGCGAATGAATATAAGGAATAGCATGTTATAGATAGTGCATTTTGACACCAAGGCCCACATTTGTTGGAGTCCAAGGTTACGATTTCATTTGGGTCGTCACGTCACGGTCCATGCGACCACGAGCCGAAAAAATTGCCAAATGAGCCACTCTGGTACTGAGTAGACTTTTCTCAAATCGTAATGACGTGGAAGGTGTAGAGTTAAGCTACTTACGTATTTCAGCACTTTTATCGCAACCTAATGTTTTCTCGGAACTTGGTTGGTTGTGTTGCGAGTTTGCGACGTTGCTTTGCGAGCTGTGAGTCCATTAGAGCTCATTTGGCAGGGATTTTTATTTCGTTGCCGTACCTAAAACAAAATACTATAGTTGTGTTCATTCTTGTTTGACCTTCTACCCAAAATCTCCAGGAACACGCAATTGTAAAAACGTCTATTTTTAGAAACAATATTTCTCACCTTCTCCCATATGCATAATATAAAATGTTAGACAAATCATGACTTGTGGGCTGCGGGATTCCGGATCGGATAATCGGATCCCTAGGTAAAATCCCGTGCTCAAGGCTGCTGGAACGACGAATTCATTATTATACCGTATTGTAATTTAGAATAGTACCATTATTTTTATTTAGGTAGTTAGTTTATATGTTTATATGGAGAAAAGTGGAACGACAACTTGTTATGCGGACACTGAACATTCTATTCTTAGATTTCGCATGGAAAATGAGGACAAAGGCGACTGAAAATAATTCGTACATACTTTTGCATTGTGCACCTTTCAATAAATCTCAAAATGTAGGTGAAGGTTGTCCAGCCTGTCCAGGCTTTCAGTAATTTTTTTACTTCACAGTTCACGCTGTGCGAATTCTTACTACAGGTATGCAAAATCAATACCAGCTTGAATAACTTTGGCAATGGTAACCAAATTTTCGCCGTTGAATGTCTGTCGTCCTGCGGCGTAATGGCTTTTGTACGCAAACTATTGAGTGATGATGGCACTCATTGTTGCATTTCCAGGTCAAATGTGTTGTGTCATATGTCAACCTTGTGTCAAGAGAACGTAGAGAAGTGGACAAGTGGACACTTCCATTTGACGAAAAGTTTTGGTTCTTCAAAGGGAAGTGAATGGAGGAAGCGAAGGGCAAATACGCGTGAGTAAAAAGTGAAGTGTTCCATCGTTGTTGTGGCTCCCTTGAGACCTTCGTCGAGGGGAATCTGATTAAAAACATGGTCTTGCACTTTACATTGCCAAGCAAATAAATTTTCCGGGCTTGAAATCAGTCGTTATCGTTGCTTGCGAACTAATTTCCTAGAAATTGTGCTTAGTCTCGGAATTCTCGGATATTTTTTCCATCCGTTCTTGATACAGATGGATTTCCTGGGTATTAGAATCTTTGGGCCATCATGGGCGGATTAGATAATCCGCACAAAATTGGAATTAGTAGTTTTCGTGTACGTCAAAGCACGCAGGAAGGATTTAGGATTTGTGCTGGGTGGGTGGGAAAGTTTCCGGGTGAGGAGAAATGGTGGAGGAGAGGAGCAAGTTCGATGATTCGAGTTGTTTTGGAATGCTGATTTTGCGTAGGGTTTTGGGCTTTGGTTGTTTAGGTTGTCGCATCTAAAACTCACGACCACTGATGCGTTGTCGTCCAGTCGAAACAAGTTTTCGGTGTTTTCTCAAAGTTGAGGCGAGTCCAAGTTTATTTATAGGAGAGCTGTAAACAAAGTAACGGCGCAACAAATCTTGCCCGGGAAAACCGCCAGGGTCACTTTGAGTTGAGAAAGAAAAGTCCGTAGACTGAAACTTGGAAGAAGTGTGTGGCGAATGATCATGATCATCTTTTCTGGAAGACAATAGGACACACAAAAAAACGACAAAGCTGGAAGCTCCTGGAAAGCTTGGGGCACTTGCAATCTAGCCGAGACGGGATATTGCGGGCATTTCGGACGAGTCAGGAAACTTATACGACCGAAACTGCCCGTGTTGTTGTTACAGCCTTGCCTGGACTGGTAAAATGCCACGTCCTTAAAACTCCTGATGCATTTCAAGGAAAAGGACATAAGGATTGTGTGTATTATAAAAACTTTTATATCTTGTGCATGGGGAAAAGTGCGAAGAAGGAAAAGGAAAAAACTGGGTCGAACTGTTTTGTATATTACCCGGGTATTTTTGTGTCCGAAAGACGAAATAGCCATTTTCCTTTTAGTGCTATTGCCCGTGTGTGGAGAAATGAGGGAATCGATACTATTGGCAATGGTAATTCAGGACGGTTAGACACAGCAAGCATAAATGGCAGATGCATTTCCCATTGTGAAAATGCAAACGTAGTACCTGAATGGGGAAATCGAACCGGGTAACAAGTCAGTCGTCCCCGTTTTTTCAGTGTTATCTTAGAATGAAATCAATAGTATTTTGACCTTCTCTTGCTCCAAAAAGTTTCATGCATACAAGTACGAATAAATTTCCTGCAGTGTTTCTTTTTGCCCGCACACCGAAATTAAAAACCATGCGGGTTTCTTTTCTACGTTTCGCACCCACAAACTTTGTGATTTAAATAAAGGAAAGGAAGTGGGAAAAAAACCTGTACATTTTTTGGAGTATGGAGATTTAAAAGACGAAGTGACAGCAACTTGAAAAAAGGAGAGTTGAAGTTTCCTTGAGTGCTATTGTTATAATGGGAATCTTCTTCAAGGGAAAAGGCGCGTGTGAGAAATATTTTCATACAAAAGAAAACGGGCACAAACCGAACAAAGTTTGACCCGAGACGGGTGGAGTTGATGGCGCGCCGCTCTTCATTTGCTCTCAAATTGGATATATGCAAAAACTTGCAAATGAGATCATACTTCCTCCTAAAAACCCGCATTTTCTTTATCTCTCCACTCTCCGTTTCCTACATATGCAAGGCGCCTCTTTTCTTTCTCCGAAATCTCCGAAAACCGACTCATGTATTAAACCAAAATAAAATTTATTACTTTGTGTTTTCCCTCATTTTTCTCAAACATATTTATAAAAATTTAAAACATTTTTTTAGTTCCGCACTCAAACAATGACACCGACTCCGACTTGTTCTGTCCTTCGTCCATCCATCTCTCTCTTGCTATAATTCCCTGTTTGCCGTGTTTGCATTTGAGGTCAACCTGATGACACCAGCAGTGGCACTATAAGCCTGTTTTATGGCCACCGTTTAAAATGGTATTTCCTCCTGATTTATAATTTCCTTTGCAAGAAAATATCCGAAAATTCAGTGTTATCAGTACTGGAACTAAAAGGTTTCGTGCACACGATTGCGATTGGTCGACAAGGAGCGAAACAAATTGGCACCTTTGTGTCAAGGTCAGCTCGTGCATATTATTTTCGCTGTTGGAGGTGTTCGCATATTGACATTGCTGAAGTGTGCTAGACCCACGGCGGCGATGAACGACGTTCGGTCGATTTTCTTTGCGGGTACAAGACCCACAAAAAATTCTTTCTGGGTCACTCACGTCAGCGCCCACCACACGAAACGAGCTGAATCCATTTTCATTCTTTTTCTTGGACGCCTATGTAATAAAAAACATTTCTTATGGAATGCCGAATGGACGGACGGACCAGAACTAAAACTGGAAAAACTTGTACCTACGGGAATACTCCGGAGATAGCTTTGTATATGCAATATGCGACCATGACGAAGTCAAGGCTGTCGTCATCATCGTCATCGATAGCCGTCATTGACACATGGCACATTTAATGACTTTTCCTTACATTTCCCCGCACAACCTGAAACTAACTTTCTTCGGACTCGCATATAATCAAAAACGGATATGAATAAAAGGAAATTGTAACGCTGCATGATTCCTAAAATCTGAAATGCCCTAGAACTTGATTCTCGGGAAGTATATTTCGCATTTTCTGGGTTATGATAAAAACCGGAATCCATAATCCCACAGAGTCATATTCAGAAGTAGTTAACGTATAGTTGGAAAATACCCGGGAGAATTCCGGAAAGAAATAAGATAAAAAAGACGTTTGCCGTCATGTCATAAAACCATGTCATTGATTTGGGAAAATTCGTCAATAGGGAAAAGGCATAAGCAATTGCAAAAGTTGTGCGTGTTAATGTTAATGTCATGTTAATGTCCCAAAGTTGACACGAGGTTCAAGAGGCCACGACAAACAACGGAAAGTGCGGAACCCGTCTTTCTAATGTACAAATAAGAATGAAACAACGCTTGGAGCAAAAAACTCGAATCCAATAATTATAAACAACAAAAAACCGACGGGAGAACTTTTAGTTTCTATAGTCGTTTCTCCAAATGAAGCTGCCTGGAGACCTGAATGAAGACCCAGACTGGCGTAATCAGAAGTCGTCGTCGTCGTCGCGAAGAAAAGAAAAGAAAAAAAATTAAAATTAGAAAAAAAAGTTGTTCTGAGTCTAATAGTCAAACTCGGGCGTAGCGACAACAACTTAGCGACATGAGGAGAGGAAAGAGAAAACGCTGAAACAAACGATGGTTGCTGGTTGCACCAAATTGTATAGTATATTCATGTGATTACGATTTCGTTACCATTTGTTTCCAAGTGTGACGACGACAGTTTGTGTGTCGCTTTCTCTTTTCTCCCGAATTTTTTAATAGAATGAATGTGTGTTTGTGTGTGCGGAATTGTGTGATGCAGTAATGAAGTCAAGTACTTGGGTTTTGTATTTTGTAGGAACTCCGCTATGGCTTCTACTTCAAATCGCTCCGATCAAGAACGAACGAGACGTCGTCGTTCTGTTCCTCCTTACTTTTCGCGATATTACAGCTTTGAAGCAACCCATCGAAGCCGAGGACTCCAAAGGCACCTCAACGCTCTACAGTACATTTTTTGCACTTTATATTTTTCGACAGAATTTTTATAGATTTTTATAGTTGCAAATTATGCAAATAGGAATATTACAGAATGAAGATCATAATTCGAAATGACACTTTTGTTTTTATGACCTATGCAAATTTTTTTTCCTGACCGACGATGTCTCAGGATTTTCTCATTTCCCTATGGCTCAACTGGACCTGATCTTTTTCACAAATAGACGACTGGATTTTTTGTGTGACATTGTACGAGTGACGACTTCTCAATGTCACAGTTGACAAAAGTTGACCTAGTTAAGTTAAGTTGTTTGAAGAAGGACGGATTTTTTTTCATCCTTCAGTTGACAAATGATAGGAAAAAACAGACAATATAGTTTTTTGGCGGACTTGATTCTGAATGAAATTTTCAGGTTTTTGCAAGTTGGTTCGTCATGTTCAACGTATTTTTGGGTTCCTACTTGCTACTATGTGTTTGTGTAACTGTTTTTGGTGTAGGTTTGAGCAAATTTGCAAAATTGGCTCGCTCTGTGACACGAAGTCGTTCAGTGCTCGCATCACAATTCTCGTCTCACATTCCAGCAGTGAAAGAAACGTCGAAACAGTCCAATCTCGCTCATGTATGTCAAGATGTCATGCCATCTTTCCAACATAAGCTGCTTGTACTTTTCTTCTTCTTTATCTCTTTCTACATGTTGTCTTTGTGTCTTGTCTTGTCTTGTGTCACGTGTGTCATGTCACGTGTCCAGTCTCATTTTCATGTCGCGATTTGTCCATTAGTCAATTTTTTACCTTCATTTGTATTTTTTCATTATTTACATTCAGTACAATTTAGTCATGCGCAATTTTTTGTTATCACTTTAAATTTTGCTTTCACTTGTTTCATTTCACGAAATACAAAACGGAAATTTACATAAAAAATTTCCCTTCTATATTTATACACTCAATGCACATGAAAGGACAGTAATGATCTGTTGAAATTGTTAGGGTTCTTTCGTGTCTTTGTCCTTATTATGATGTGATGATGAGATGATGACGTCATCGCCCTCATCAACAGCATCATAATTTGGACATTGTCATTGTCATTGTCCCGGACTCGAACTATATTGTTGTCGTCGTGTAATAATGTCGTGTTATTGTTATTGAGTTTAAAGACTCTGCTTGCTCAACACAGGAGAAGCAGGAGAAAGTCGAGAGTCTCCGAGCATTGTCTTTCTTGTCCTTTGTAGGTTTTTGGGCTTAGGCCAAAATCATAATTTTCCCTCTTTTGTAAATTTCATGTTGTTTTTGCACTTATAATAAAAAAGAAAGACTTTTGCAAAGCAAACCAGTGAATTTCCACGACAGAAGAACAGAAGCGAGGGAAATCCCTTGTATTTATTTCCTTGGGGTTTCCCTTTGAACAGATTTGTCTTGCCATGTGCCAAAAAACAATGCAACTCACTACTGTTAACTTTCTCTAAAACTTTGGTGTTTTCAAACATTTCAATTGTTTTACAAAACATATTTTGTCTTTAAATAAAATTCTTGCTTCCGTAACACTTCTACACTAACATTTTATACAATTCCAATTTTTGCTGCACTGTGTCATGCTTTTGTAGAACATGATATCATATTTTTTAAAATTTTTCTATGTATTAGAATGTCTG
>JABASF010000726.1:14849-33126 GCA_019776145.1 Harlomillsia oculata
ATTTTTGCTGCACTGTGTCATGCTTTTGTAGAACATGATATCATATTTTTTAAAATTTTTCTATGTATTAGAATGTCTGGCTTTTCTATGTGATAAATGAAATGTTGAATACGATGACAAGACGTGAATACGAATGTATAGATGATGAGCCTGAACGCGGACATCCTTCCACAATATCGACAGGAAGCTCCAAAGACGCCGCCACATATTTTGCTTCATTACTGTGCCTTCAAGGCGATTTGGGATTGGGTCATTCTTTGTCTCACATTTTACACAGCTATTATGGTAATTTTTTGGAATTTTGATTCATAATCATGGAAAGGAAAGAATTAAATTGTGAATTTTGCATGTCGTGTCGGGATTTTGATGCGATATTGTGCAGGTGCCGTACAATGTTGCCTTCAAGAATAAGACATCGGAAGATGTGAGTTTGCTGGTCGTGGACTCGATCGTCGACGTCATTTTCTTCATAGACATTGTTCTCAACTTCCACACAACTTTCGTGGGTCCAGGGGGCGAAGTAGTGTCCGAACCCAAAATTATACGAATGAATTACTTCAAATCTTGGTTCATCATTGACCTTCTCTCTTGCCTTCCTTACGACGTGTTCAACGCATTTGACCATGATGAAGATGTAAGCCATAAATATTCCAATCGAAATCAATCGGATGCTTGTTTTAATTAAGTTATAATTAATTAAGTCGAGGAAGACTGGAGAGAGTGGGATACAAATTGTAGGATAATGAGACAAATGAGGGAGCCTTGGCCAGACCAGGGACACTTGAAAGTTGAAGGCGAGACTAGAAGTCAGCACAACATCGTATTTTTGACCGTCACTTTGTTTGTGTCTGTTTGCTCAGCGATTTTTGGCCTCAATCCCAAAAGAATGGCATGTGGGCCATGGCGCAATGGTGCTAAAAGGCCAAATTGACAAAGAAAAGTGGAGAAAGGGCAGACATCACTACTTGCACAGGGAAGAAGCGACCGAAAAGACGAATCAATATGTTTCTTCCGAATACATATATACTTGGTCTGCTCGCAATGCCTCGTGTGTGTGTGTGTGTGTTGTTCCGTCCGATTCCTTTCCTGCCCTTTCTCTCGTTCAAGTCTCTTTTTCTCTTGAGTCAGTCAGTCAGATCAATACCATTGTCATTAATTTAGGCTTTTCGGTGTCTTCTTCCTTCGTTTGTCCTCTGCACATCCAGACATCCAGGCTTTGTCTCTTTTTAAACCCTGGCTGAACCAAGAAGCTGGCGAGAGTGAGGGAGTCCAAAGAGACCCGTCCAACTCAATTCGCGGGCACGAGCAGTGTCGACACCAACAATGCGGAATGTCAAAGACAAAAGTTGAACAAAAGATCTCAATGTGCCCTCCGTCGTCCTCGTCTTCGGCCACCATGAACTCGCACTCTGAAGCCGGCAATGGGAATAATAGTCATAATAAATAGTTTTTTGGAAGAAGCAGAGAGCTCAGGTGCCATTAGTCTCCTTTTCACCGTTTAAAGAGAATCTATCTTCCTTATTCATATCCTAAGAGAAGGATGATTTCTGATTTCAATCGTGACTTCTCTGTAGATAGTCATTCTATAATAGTACGAATTGAGAAATTCCTATTGAGTTGTTGGCTGTGATGCTCCTCTGGAATTTAATCATTCGGAAGCTAATCAAAGCTGTTCCATAAGAGTAGTGCCCTAATGTATAATTATTACAATTGGAGTCATTATTACTAACTTATTGTTTGAATGGGCATAGTTTAGCATGGTGAGCGAAGACGGAACAAAGCAGAGAGACTGGAGTCTTATCAGGATGAGGATGTGAATAGCTGGAGAAAGTGTCGAAATAGAACTTTTTCCAGACACTTTGTGCTACTTTGCATGTTTTCCTCGTTTATAGACACCTTTGAGGAGAGAAAAGAGAAAGTCCGGAAGCAAACCATGGAGAGGAAAGTCAGTGAGCCGTATTTCCTTGAGCGAGACGGCGGAATGCGTGCTAAAAGTGGCACTTGATCACTTCTTTTTATGACTATGACTATGGACATGCATGCAAAGGCATCTTCTCCAGCTCACAAGGGCATGAGTCAGTCTCGGCTCCGTCTCAGAGCACAGGAACCAAGTGCACCGTACAAAGTCATTTTCCCCAGGACAAAGGGATGAAATCAGGAAGCTTCTTATATATTTCTTTGTGGAGATAAAAAAAGACGAAGAGAGCAGACTCGAATGTTTTACCGTCGAAATGTGATCTTTTTTGTTCCGGACAGAAAACGAGATCATTATGGCTTTTGTCTTGACAATACGAGACACTTGGTGTCAATTGAGTCTTCGTTGGATCATCATTGACCTTAATCCATGTCTTTCTCATATGGCCATATTGTACAACCACCAGTACATGGAAATCACAATTTTTTGAAGGGGCATTTTGATACCACTTTTATACGCTTTGCGGTTTTTGCTTCAAAATAACACCGACATTTTTGGCAATTTAAAAAAATGCATCAAGTGTTTAATAAGTCCTTTTGAGTCCGGAAGATTAACTTGTCTTTTCTGTCTAAGCTGACTAATTAATCAGAAGCAAAACTTGTCCATACCAAAACCTCATGTCCTGAGTGTGACCCCTTTTGAGCTGCTCAAGAGACTCAAGACAAACATTTTTCAGAACCCAAAATTTAGAGAAAATGTCCCTTGAAAATGGTTTTGGTCGACAAGTTTGTGTTTGAGTTTACACAGGTTACAAATGTCATTCGTTCTATGCAAATGGTAACTTGGTTCCGCGAAATCGCTGAAGCAAACGTGTGAGACGGGTAGCGCAGTAAAAAAAAAGACAAATCCAGAGGTAAAGCGTCCCAAAGAGCGAACAAGAAAAGGAAAGTCGACCTGAACAAATGATACTTGTCGTGAACAGGGAATTTGTCTTGTTTACTTTTACTTTGCGTTTGGATTTTTTTCTTCCACCTCCTCCGCTACAGGAAAATCGGATTATTTGCTTTTTGAGAAAAAGGTACGAATGTAGTGGAGAAAAGGAATTTTTGCATTTGACATTTGGATTGTTTCTCACCAACAGGGAATCGGAAGCCTTTTCAGTGCATTGAAAGTGGTGCGATTGCTTCGTCTTGGGCGTGTGGTCCGGAAGCTGGATCGCTATCTGGAGTATGGAGCCGCCATGTTGATCCTCCTATTGTGTTTCTACATGCTGGTTGCGCATTGGCTAGCTTGCATTTGGTACTCAATCGGACGATCCGACACCGACAACGGCATGCAGTACAGCTGGTTATGGAAGTTGGCCAATGTGACCCAAAGCCCGTATTTAGTCTTGTCCTCGGCCGACGGGAACGAACTCGTGAACGGACCTTCCAGGAAAACAATGTATGTCACTGCACTCTACTTCACAATGACCTGCATGACAAGTGTTGGTTTTGGAAATGTCGCTGCTGAAACTGACAATGAGAAGATTTTCACTATTTGTATGATGATCATTGCAGGTGAGTGTCCACTATTTGTAGTCCACTTAATCCAGTATTGTTGTTAGCATTCGGTGACATTCCATTTCCAGTTCTGATTATGATATAACTTGCATTTCTTTCTTTTTGTGACACAGCCTTACTGTACGCTACAATTTTTGGTCACGTGACCACCATAATTCAGCAGATGACGTCAGCCACGGCCAAGTATCACGACATGCTGAACAGTGTTAGAGAATTTATGAAACTGCACGAAGTACCAAAGGCGCTTTCCGAACGAGTGATGGATTATGTTGTCTCTACTTGGGCAATGACTCGAGGAATTGATTCTTTGAAGGCAAGTCCAAGTCGACTCCTTTCTTTCTTTACTTTCTACATCTTCCCATTTCATCCCTTTTCGTTTTGTCACATCACATCTTCGTTTTTTAGGTATATTGGGACGCACTTTGAGATTTTTAGAACGTATACGACGTCACATGAAGGTTTTGTATATTTATACTGAATGAAGTACTATAAAGGTCATTGCAAAATATTTTGTTGGATGTTGAACGAGAAATTGATGACGGGATGGGGTTGACAATGACGTCATTGTAGATGCTGAGAGGAGGCGATAAATGTACAGTTATGTGCTTGCTTTTGGCCACTTTTGCGCCTCCTTGGGATCAAAAGCCACCATTTGATTCTGTCTCATGTGCTTTTCTCTTCCCGGAGTTGTGCCCGTTCACTCATCCGCACTGCGGATCCCGGAGCCCGTCCCAATAACATTTCCCATTTGCACATTTTCTCATCTTGTTTACTACATTCTTATTATTCCCCGGTTACTTCCATAAATGAATTTCTATTGTGTCCCTCAAAAAATTGCTTTTCAAGGAAGATGAGGAAACACCGCACCGGTGTTCCGCCTCGCCATTTTGTTATCCTCCAAAAACCTAACTGCAATAAATGCAATAACTGTAATGTACATAGTATATATACAGAAAGAGGCGAAGCATGAGACAACACTTTTGAAATGTGACGACGAGCCAAAAAGGGGCAAAAACAGGTCAGAATGACCCGAAAACGTGGTGCTCGCATGGTATGACCAATGCATTTCAATACTGTACTGGAACTAACTGAAATACTGAGAGCACAATGGAAATGCTTTGCCATTCTGGTCACAAAAGGGTGGATGACAAAAGAATCCGAGATCAATATTGGAAAAGAGTCTAAAAGGCAAAATTGTACTTTCTCGTAAACAGTCCAGTATGAGGTCAGCTTTCATTTTCAGTTTCGACATTTAAAAAAAAGAAACAAAACCTAAAGGTGGCAATGTAAGTCCTTTGGTAGATATTGATATTGATTTTGAAAATTAATTTGGGTATAGGTAAAGTGCGGGATTGAGTGGCAGGGACGTAATAGTGAGTCGTCGTCATTGTTGATTTTGCGGGTGTGACTTACTTTGAGGTCATGTACTCGCTGGTCTCTTTATCTTTGACTGGTTCATTGTGAGTAGTGAGTGCCTGGTGTATGTGTCTCTGTCTTCCTTCCGACCCATATTTCCAAATTTGGAGGTGGATGAGACGTAAAGGGGCGCAGAACCACAAGTCCCATCAGAGTAAAAACCGCGGGTTCATCCAGATGAGGTTCACACGTCATTTCCATGCGTATACATCATCCTGCGTTGTTACTTGTTACGTAGCGTATCATCCATCTAAACTTTTCCTCTCCCAAAATTCGCTACATTCACACATAGGCTGCATAAATAAACATTTGCTCCCGGTTCCACACTTGCATTTCTTTCTGGTCCGTTGATATCGGCCTCCTCCCGAATCCCGCATTCCGGTTTGTACAGAGTCACAGTCCACATCAAATAACTACACCGTGTCATTTAGAAACATCATTCCAGACAAAAGCAGATAACAAAATACAAATATGCTCTTGTTGTTGTACTAACGTTTGCACTCTATAGAGTCGCAATTCACATTCGGTCCTCCTCTGACTTTGTCATGTCACTTTCACTGAATCATTTCCCTTTAACCTTTAACATTTCCTCTGGAATTTTGTTTTTTATATAGTCAGGCCAAAACAAATTTTTTTTTGAATATCATTCTTCTTCGTGCGTTTTGGGAAAAGTCAGCAGTATTTTATTTTTGGGTGGACTGGCTGTTGTGTAGGTGTCAAGTTGAGGGCCGAGAGGCCAAGGAAAGGATGATTCATAAATAATGCTCTATGAGTTATGAGTCCACGTGTCTTCTGGAGACCGGAGAGCTGCAGTGGCCATTTGACCTTTTCTCTTCTTGTAGTGCAACCAGCGTGAGCGTACCAACGCCAGTGAATTTTGAGTGTACACATATAGTACTGGAGTCGTATGACCCGGGATGCCCGGGAACGGGGGAGACCCTGACTTTGTGTACCCGATGCATTATGCACGTCTCCGGGTTTTGCGAATGTGGGTATGTTCGTATGTTGGTTTCCGCGGAAAGAAAAAGAAGAGCAGACAAGCTTGTCTTTATATTTAGCAATTCGAACGTCGTCACATCACGTCGTGCCATGTCATGTGAACCCGTCATCATCATTTTCATGATGACCTTTGTGTGATGAAGATGGATTATGAATGAATGACCTCTTGTGTAAATTTACAGGTTTTGAATTATTGTCCGAAAGACATGAAAGCGGATATTTGCGTCCATTTGAATCGGAAAGTTTTCAATGAGCACCCGGCCTTCCGCTTGGCGAGTGATGGATGTCTCCGAGCTCTTGCCATGCATTTCACCATGAGTCACTCGGCCCCGGGCGACCTCCTGTACCACACGGGGGAGAGTATAGACAATCTCTGCTTCATTGTCACCGGATCACTCGAAGTCATTCAGGATGATGAAGTCGTCGCAATACTCGGTAAGTAATCATAAAAATTACTATCACTTTTCTTCCTTAATCTCGAATTTAGTAATCGTAAACTAAAAGGATCGCAAAGGATTTGCAAACCTTGAAACCCCGAAATGCGGATGAGTCGAATTCACAGAGAGGCAGTGGAATTGACTGAACTGACTGAGTCTGGATCATGCGAATCCCACTATGTGTAATTAATTAATTAATTTCAGCCCTCACGCCCAGGCAAGCCGGCAGATTTGGGACGTGAGATTTATGATGTAAACGCCACTCGCTTGTAAAATGTGGAACACTTTTAGTACTGCTGTCTCCGTAGTCTTGTTCTTGTCCTCCGCATTTTCAGTTCTTACTTCTCCGGCAACACTACTTATTACAGATTTCACTCGCTTTCTGGACAAGATTTTCAACTTCATGTGATTTGCTTGGTTTCATGACGGGCTTCCTTTGAAGACCATCGGAGTACACCATTGATGATGACAACAAATCGTTCCCAAAGTATTTCATTTGCACTCTGCATGAATGCAGTCTTTCCGACTGTTACTGTTACGTGTCATGTCATTCGGAGTTTTTGTATCTGTGTCGCAAACTCGAATCTAAGCAGAGTTATGTGGATTTCGTATTGCATTTGTCTGGAGTGCTAAAAATAGAGGCAAATTGGCCAAATGGGAAATAATTAATAATGATTGCATTTAGCACGGATTTGGGAAAGGAATTAGAAATGAGTATAGAGCTTTTGGTTTAGAATTGGAATGCAATGCCCGCTCGTCCTCGCCCATGTCACGCAGCGGATAATTACAGTGATAATAATCGTCACGGCCTTTCGGAGACAATGGAGAAACAAGTCGCAAAACGAGTAAATGGAACCACTCTGCTGTACAGACATTTATGTTTTGTCTCTCTGACTCTGACTCGGAATTTCCATAGACTCACTCCAAGAAAAGCCATTCACAATGCTCGCCACTTCCGGGCTTTTCCCTCTTCTATCGGGAGAATGAAATGCAATGCGGTCTTTGCACTTGATGACATTCCCATTGCAGTTGAGTTCAACTTCCCGCAAGGCAAACACGCAAATATGTATATAAAACAGAAAACCCGCCAATACCCGCCTTGTCACTTTCCGTTTATAGTGTAAAAGGAAAGTTCATTTCCATGTGCTAACAATAAACTTAGGAAAGAGAGGGAAAGCAGGTCGTTCCTACTAACACCGTGTTTTACGGACGCTAATTTAGTCTTTTCCTCGTCTACCTTTTCATTTCGCGTGAGTTTATGATTTCGCCTTGTTTAATTAAGCGGACACGGGTATTACAGAGGTATACGAGAGCGCCGTAGCAGGAGTGTCCGGTTTCTCGGGATGAATTCCCGGATTTTCGTCTTTGCAAGTTTATAAATATTATCGAAAATCCTCATTAGGAAGGAAAGCTCGTCTGCTCTAAAATACAGATTCTAAAAATAGAAACAGTGTTTATGAAAACTGTGATAATGTAATGGGTCAGTGAAATGAACATCAGATCAGAATGAAATTTAATTGTATATTGTGCTGTGATTCGATTAATTCGGTTTCTTTTGGTGTGGACTTTAAATGGACATGATATATGTAGTTCATTGACAGCTGTGGGACAAACAGGGTGAGGAGTTGACCGTTTTTTGGCGATGCTCCCTCCGACATATTGCTTGCATTTGCATTTTGCAACATGAGTTTTTTGGACGGAAAGACTAGGGTTTTTATGAATGAGATTGTATATTCGCAAAGGAGACATAGTGGCAATTCGGAGCGTGCAAGTGTACATATGGCGACAAGCGGAGCCTGGAGTCTGGACGTATAAAGTGACACCATAAAATCCCGTAAGAATAGCTATTTCGAGTCTTGATCATGTCTATTTGTATGCAGTTGTTTCCAGACGAATGACACTAGGATGGAATAAAAAGAGGGACAGTTTTTGAACCTGGACAGGAAAAGGTATGCTGGAAAGTCTGGAGCGGAGAGTATAAGTCAAGTGGCGGAAGACGATGAAGATCGTACAGTTGTAGTACATCCAGTACTAAGAATGAATGAGTAGTGGCGCTGGACGAATGGCGGCATTGGCGGGTCAAAATGACTCTTTCTCTCTGGATTCTCCAGTTCAGAGTAATACATGCATAAATCCCTGAAGAGTCGTCCTGCAATTCTGTTGGCTGCCTTCTTCTGCTTGTGTCTGTTCATATCCCTTTATAATTTTTGGCAATGTGGCTTTTAGAAGCGGGGTAGAGCACAGGAAAATGCCGGCACTCATCGTTTTTCTGTGTGCTGGAGCTGGAACTGCAAAGTCCTGGAGCATCTTTTGTATGTCTGAAAGCAAAAGGAGAAGGGAGAGGAAGGAGAAAGCGTTCATGTGCACTGCAAGTTATGTTACATGAGGGCCGTTGCTTTCCGTGCATGACCTCTTTTCGAAATTGGCCAATCGTCAAAATTAGTCTGAGGACGAGTCATGCATAACAAAAAGCTCACACATGATCCTCCTCTCCAGCATCTCCAGCAAGCTGTACAATATAGCCAGTAAATTCACACTCATTCTCTCGTCTTCTCCTTTCTCCTTCATCTCAACCATCTCCATTTCCCTGTACGCAAAATGACTTTGGCGCCAGATGCAGCTCCGACCTTAAATGAATGTAAAGCTTGTGGTTCGCAGGGCAAGGTTTCCTTGCGATTAACAACCATTTCGGCTCTCGCCTTTTTGGCGTAATTATAAGCCAAACCCAAAAGTAATTCTCATGCGGAGACCAATAAGGGCACCTTTTCCCTTTTGAAGGCTCGTGTTTTGTGGTTCGAAAAAGCCTCGTGGACGGGTGGTGACTGGTGACGGTGGGGAAAGCGGTCGCTGCTTTCCTGTTTGACATTTGAAGCTTTGGGAGCGACCCTCGTGACCGGGTTTGACTTATCGACACAGCGGCTACCTTTTCATTTGTATTCGTTCTCATTCATTTGTAAAGAACAACAAGAGGAATAAAGTCGTGACTCCCATTCTGGAAGAGAAGAAAGTCAGGGCGGTGAACGAGGTTGAGGTGTTGATGACTCTAGTCGGCAGGCGAGTAAAAGAGGAGCACCTGGGAGCTTTACCAAAAACTTTTACGAGAGTAGCATTTCTCTTTGCCAAAGCTGGAGCTGAGCAAGGCAAAGGGAAACTCGGAGACAATTGCCAAAAAACACCGGGTGACTAGGCTTCTCGTTCGCTCCTCAAAGACAAGGAACTAGTAGTTAAGGAAAGTTGCCGTTTTATACTCTTTGTCGGCGAGTTTCGGAGAGACTCTGGAACAATAGTGTCTTTTGTTCAAGTTCACCTCACTCTCTTCACACTTTAGTATGCAACTTTCGAGTTCCCACTACGTATATCTGCTCCTGGCAAACGCAAAAGGCTGGAAAGCCTTATTTCCATGCACATCTCCAGGATTTTCGAACGTATTGTGATAGTCGAGTAAGAGTGGGAGAGAAAGCCATGGGAAATTTGAAAGCAACTTGGTCCTGTCACTTGTACTACTACAATAACCTTTACGAAAGTCGAAACTCTTGTTCTTCTGGATAATTTGGGAGATGGGACTTTCTCTGCTTCCAGTCCGCCTTCCCAATTGTCAAATGCCCACAACTCATCAAATAATTAGGTTAATGTGCACCAATTAATGGACCAAGCTAATCTACGAGAAAATTGCTTCATTTTCAAGCGCTCAATTCTCATGCTCTTTCTTTCCTTTCCCTTCTTCCCTTCATCCCAATTTCTACATCGTTAGAACGAAAAATTTAGCCTTATTTTCCCAGAGAAATCTATAAAAATGATCAAAGTTGTTTCGTATTTTTTTGATTTTGACTTCAAAGTTCAAACTCAGTTTTCAAGGGAAATTTGGAAAACACCAAACTTTGCAGTTTACTTTGACATTTTCATTTATTGTTTTATTCCTTTTATTTCCGTTGTACAAAAGTTGGAAGTTTGAATTAAGATAGAAAGTCGGCAAAATTGGATGTAAATAGTTGACCTCAGAAGAAAAGCTATTTTTAGACTTTTTGGAAGATTTGGAGGACTGGAAAAATGGCTACGACCCAAAAAATTAGTTGATGGTCTGTGTGTGTTGTATTGCTCTGGACCACAGCCATTTACATTGTGTCCTTCCAGAACCTGTAAGCAACGAGATTTGGAGCATTAGTCTTCCGGTCCATTTCCCGTTTCATTCCATTAGATGTTGACATTGGACAACTTTCTCGTTTTTTTGCAAAAAAAAATTTCCTGCTTCCCTCTCTTTTATGACTATTGAGTATTGATCACACGTAATAGTACCACTAGAAGATATTTGTCTATAGTTACAATGAAATTGTAAGTCGGAAGTTTTTTTATGACAGGGCGAAAGAGGATGGATGAAAGTAGGTAATTTTAATTGCAAGCCAAAATGAGTTTAAACTTTGGCAATTTTGGGTTTTAACAATGGCAATTCTCGAGAGAATGAGAATCCCATTTTAAATTGGACTTGAAAGCGAGGAAGTACCAAAGGACCTATTACAAGGTCTGGAAATCTAAATTTCTCTTGGAAAAAGGGTTTCCTACGTCGGCAGTACTAAAAGATGAGGTGTGCGGGAGGAAAAACTGGAGATTTTCTGGCAGACTTGAAATTAGAATCGATTTTTCATGTCGTGACATGGAGAACCTTCACACGCGATCTTATCTTCCTTATGACTATACCCATTTCCCCAAGGGCTTCTTAGCCTCACTTCTCTCCCGTAATTCTCTCAAAAAATTGCTCCCTTTGACATTATGAAGTACACAAATCCCTTCTGATCCCGATTCACAGAAAGGGAATATCAAAAATCAAATTATGAAGTTACAATTTGTTAATTAATTTATTATATATTTTAATCCAAATTATAGGTAAAGGTGATGTGTTCGGGGACACTTTCTGGAAAGAGCACAGTATCGGCCAATCGGCAGCCAATGTTCGAGCTCTCACCTACTGTGATTTGCACACAATCAAACGGGACAAATTGCTGGAAGTCCTGGACTTTTACCAAGCTTTTGCCAACTCGTTTGCTCGCAATCTCGTCCTTACGTACAACCTCCGTCATCGGGTAAGAAATATTCTTCTTCTTCTTTGCTTATTCCAGACAGTTTTTTAGGGAATTTTACACGTCTCTACTCATTGGCATGGTTTGCTCTTCTTTTCTCCTCTGATGAAAAATTGCCAAGTATTGTGTGCCATGAATATTTAATTTATCGGTTTCGTTTTTTCCACTCACACACACGAGCAGATACAGAATATCCTACCCGGATATTCTTGTTCGGTTAAAAACCCGAGCGTATATCGTATACATCGTGTGTGACACAAAACGTCGACATGTTGTAGTGCAAAGTGGGAAGAAACTAGAATGACACTTAATGTATATTTATATATGAGATAGCGCATAGCTGTTCACTCGCGTTGAGTTCCTTCTCCTTGCTCCAGAATAACTTTTCCAGTACGTTCACTTTTACTTTGTCACTACTACATTTTTGTCCATTCTTTCCATGTACTTTGCATTTTCAAATAATGTAAAATGGAATACATGCTTTCCCCGGTCAAAAGAGTTTTGGTATTTTTATTCTGGAATATTTTTATTTTATCAAATCTGATCCACCGAAGGGAATGAACGGATGAAACACATTTCTACTATGTGAAAACGGAGACGGGTCTCAAATCCAGAGTCCGCTATAATATTTTCTTACGTGGGAACAACAAAGGACGGAATGCAAAAATAAATAGTGCAAATGCTTTTTGTTATGTGTTGAGTGTTGGAGTCCTGGAAAAGGCAAAGGGTGAATGCATGGAACTGCTGGAAAGGTAGAGGCACGGACATCAAATTTCTCCAGGGTATCAAGTTTCCGTAATCTACCTTCTAAAGTGGTTCGTCCTTCACACAGCCTGTGTCTTTCAATGGTCCAAATAAAATTTTTACGATTATGCACACTTGGCTTCCAAAAAATATACCGGGACTCGGTAAGGAAAGTTGCAGTTTGGCGAGTTGGGTATACTCAGACAGAGCAAAATACAAAATACGACATTCTCGAAATCTTGAAATGCTCCTTTGCTGTGCGCGTCGCACGCGAAATACGAACGGGATTTGAAATCATCCCGAATTTGAAATGCCACTTTAATGTTCTGGATCTAAAATATATATTGCTAATGACTGGAGGATCGTAAAGCGTCAAATGGAGAGATTTTCTGAGGTATTTTCTACTCAAATGAATGTAGGGAGGAGGAGAAGGTTGGAAATGATTGTGAGCCCATGACTGAGGCCAAGTTGCAGCATTTCCAATTTGACTTTGCTGGCAAATATTTTAAATCCTGGTTGCGCAGAGTGCAACTGTGGATAATGCTAGGACCATTTCCGTCTCGAAATCTCATAAGGGGAGTAATAAGGGCATGTTGGAAGCTGAGACACGACTCCCTTCAAATTCTTGACGATGAAAGTGTTCACGTGTGTTTTTGAGAAGTGAGCATAGGGATCTTTTCTTTTTTACTGACACTTTGCGTGGAATGACAACCGTTGCTGGAGAATGGGGAAATGAAACTGACACTGGAAGATGCGTCATTATCTCCAGGTGATTTGGAGGTGAAATGTGTGTCGTTTGAACAAGTCAGACTCATTCCTTTCATGTTTACTAGCGGCACTTTGTAGAGGGAAATTAATAAAAAATTCTAGTACTGCGTATGTATAGGCCCATATGAGCTCGGAGAAGGATTTTGTGAGTAGAAGGCGGGTTGAGAAACAGAGGGATTTGTGTTTTACGGGTAATATGCCATAAGGGGAGGGAAAGGCGGACGGGCAGAATCGGAGGAATGGAATGCGAGGCAATGTGAGGCAATGCAATGTCGTAAAATAAAGAAGAGAAAAGAAGGAAAAGTTTATTTGGTGAATGTGGAGAAATCCTGAAATCGCATTGGTCATTCATTGCTGTGAGAGTGGAAGTGTGTATTTTTTGAAGGCATGAACATGAAAGAGAAGAAATGTGATTTTTTGATATGTTTCTGCAGTTAATCTTCCGGAAAGTGGCGGATGTGAAGAGAGAAAAAGAGTTGGCGGAACGACGCAAAAACGATCCGGCTCTGGAAGCTTCACAGGATCATTTGGTGAGGAAACTGTTTTCCAGATTCCGAAAAGGTGGTGATCGAGTATCCACCGGCTCAAGTCTTCAGACGGAAAGTTCCAGCATCAAAGACGTGGAGAAAGGAGAGAGTGCTCGTGCAAGTGATTCCGAGCCCGAAGTCTCACTCACGGAAGGAGCAAAAGTCAAAGTCTTTCAAACCACCAAAGTCTCGACGGAGAAGGATGAGTCGGGTCCGATCAAAGCTGCTCCAGCCGCTCCCAAGGCAAAGGGCAAATGGGGAGTCATGCTCGGCGGTCCGTCGGCAGCAGCAGCACCAGCTGCTCCCGCCTCCGGTGCGTCCACAGCTGTTGTTGCTAGTATCACACGAGGTGGTTCAAGTGGTGATTCCTTCGATGAGATAATGAAACCTCCTGGGAGTCCAGGAGGAGTCGGAGAACCTTCCAAGTTGAGTAAGCTGAAAGCGCTCACCGGTGGTTCTGGAGCTCCCGGCTCAGGAAACAAAGTGTTCCCGAAACAGTCCAAACCCATAGTGACCACTAGACAAGAAACGATTGAGGAGCTGACCGAAACAGCATCCACTGGAAGTCCAGCCAAGTCTCCCACGGCCGTTCCTCTGACCAAACTCGTAGAGAGTCCGCTTGCCATCGGGCCTCCTTTAGGAGCCGTCGGAGTGCCAGTCTCCGCGTCTCCTGCCCTGCTAGCTGCTACGTCGGCCGAATACCAACAAATCATTGCAAACATGATGGATTTCAAGGTAGACGTAAAGTTAGAAATCCAACGACTGAACCAAAAGATGAACAAATTGGAAGACTTGCTTGGAGACATTGTGAACAAGCTGAATCAGCAACTGAACGGACCAGGGATGGGTGGAGGTGCGTCATCCAGTCAGTCGCAGTTCTCGCATCATCGACTCTTAAGTCCCACGAGTCCACTGCATTCGGACGCGAGGGAAGAACGAGACACAATGAACAAATTGGAAGACTTGCTTGGAGACATTGTGAACAAGCTGAATCAGCAACTGAACGGACCAGGGATGGGTGGAGGTGCGTCGTCCAGTCAGTCGCAGTTCTCGCATCATCGACTCTTAAGTCCCACGAGTCCACTGCATTCGGACGCGAGGGAAGAACGAGACACAAGTCCAGCTTCCGGCACAGAAGGTGAGCGCGAAGGCCGGAGGTCACACCGATCTGGACACCATCACAAGCACCGTGACAAGGACAAAGATAGGGACCGCGACAGAGACAGGGATCGTGATAGACATTATCGAGACCGGGACAAGACGCCGGACACGCTGTCACCCGACTCAAGAGTGTCGAGCGGTGACGCGACTCGGTCAAAGAACAAAAAGGCCAAGTCTCGTTCCGGTGAGAGAGACCGATCGTCTAAAACATCCGCGTCCTCTTCCATGACTCCAGCTGCGAGAGCATCCACTTCCGCTGAATCAACAGCAGCACAACCCACACTAGAGGACGAGATGGAAGACCAAGGGGGTTCCAGCTCCAAAACCTCGTCTGCCGGATCAAAAGAACCACTCTTACCCTCCAAACCTGTCATCATTCCCACGGGAAGGTCATCCCGAGAATTTCTGTGATATTCACGTTACCTTCATTATCATCTCTCCAAGCATCAATTACTATTATCATCATCACATCACCATTTCTATTTCCAGTGCAGTCCTTAGCTACGTATAAATATATATTTCCAAGTTCAACCTTCTTCGCCTTCTTCGGGCACTTCAGTACTTTCTTCTCCTCCTTTCCCATCTTTCCAACGTACAAACTCGCTCTAAACGTACTCGTTATCATCAATATTTCATTATTTTACCATTCATTTTCTCAATTCATTCCCTAGTTTAATTAACCTTAACTTTCATTTACTTACAAGTATAAAATTAATTACAACTGCACTATAGATCAAGAGTAATAATTATTAAAAATATTTGTAGCCCGTGATGCACTCATCCAGAGACCTTGACTGATCCGAAACATTGGTTTTCGAATCTTACTAAAATGACATTAAATAATCATAAATTACATTATTAAATTACATTCTACTTGAACGAATTTGTCACCCACTCTCACTGTCATTTCAAGTACTATTATCATAATTTTTTTTCGACATTTTGCTGAAATTAAAACAGTTGTCCACCAGAGAATCAGATAAAAATCTTCAAAACTTCCACCGCCATTTCTGCTTTTTGTGGATTTGTTTCTTGAATGTATGAGATGAGTGCATTTTTTTCAGAAACTACGAAAAAGGGTGCGGGTACTTGTAATAAAACCGAGTAGCAAACGTATCAGGGTGATAAGAAATTCTTTATAACAAGCTATGCAATGCAATGGCTGGAGCGATAAGCATTAAGCAAGAATCATGGACAAAAAAAGAAAAAAGATCCCGTTTAGCTGCTGGAAAATGAAGGAGAATTGAGGTAAATGGAACTGGGAACGGGAACATCTTTCGCTGCGTGTGGGTATTTTCCTATTTTCACTCGTTTCTCGGTTTCCCTGTCCTGTCTAAGTCTAGTCTGTCTTTGGAATGTGCGTCAGTCAGTGGAATGGATTTCATTCCGTCTGCCGCCTTTCTCATCCTGCCAATTCAAAAACTATGCGTCCTCCTCCACATTTTTTTGGGGGGAAACCTTCATCTTCCTGCGTAATGCGTATATTATATTTTTCCTTTTGTCCCATTCTCAGATCAATGAAAATGCTTGTCATTGTCATTTTCTTGCAAACGCGTATCTCAAAAAATTGGATCCTCTTGTTGCCTGTTCCTAGTTCCCATTGTCTATGCATTCATTTATGTGGGCAGGACAAACCATACATTTCCAAATACGATGACTGTCATAAATATGTTTAAAATCCAGAACCGAAATCTTCGATCCCCATCTTTGAATTCCATACATTGCACGAAGTTTAAAGGGTTTGCCAGTCTCATTGCCTTTTCCAAAAGTTGTCGAATTGACCTTGTGGTGGAGACTTTTGGCTTTGGGATCACTTTCCAATATTTTGAATATGAATACATTTTTTTCAAAATTTTTCGCGTTTTCATTTTTTCATGATACCTCGAATTCTGCGGGTGCTTGAAATAAAAATTTCCTACTGGACAGCAGGTTTTTTTTAGATGAAAGTCCATAATTCGACGTAGCTAGCAATGTATGAATGTACCTACGAATGTCAACTCGTGAAATTCAATTAAAAACAAAAAAATGTTCGCTTTTCTTTGTATTAATTGCATGCATCTTTGGAGTTCTAACTTCTAATGTGCTCGTCATCGTCACACGTCACACACACGCAAACAAAAAAAGTCATAAGGATTGATAGTAAAAAGAAAATCATTCAAAATATTTTCATTGACGTCATGTATTTTCAAAAAAAGGATCGATCGCAAATATTATTGATCTAAAAAACCAATACAATTTAAAGCTTACAAGTTCATTAAAGACAAAGTCCCTTTTTTGAATTTCTTGTTTTTGGGTCTTTTGAAATGTACGTTCGGTTCGACCTTTTTACCTTTCCCTTCCAAAATTAACGTACTATAATATTTGAGGTTCTGGATAGTTATAGTTTACACCCAAAAACCGTTCTTAAACTACATATCAAAACCACGCAAAACAAAGTTATTTCAATAAATCGAGGAGGGGGAGAAATTGTAAAAATTGTATAAAATTTCACGAATTTATGAAAAATATAGACACGTGTACACATACACAAAATTATGACAAACTATTCTAGAAAATAAGAAGAATAATAATATTGTAATTTTTAACATGGTGGACAGTGTACATAAGAAAAACTTGATTTTGCTGTTAAACTTAGCTGAGGTTGATTAATAATACTAATTTATAATGAATTTTAATTTCGGAAAGTGTTGCAGAAACGTTTTTCTTCCGTATGTTGTACAATTGCATAAATGAGTAACCAAACGTGAATAGTTTTTGAAAATGTAGAAATCCTGTGTGTGTAGACTTCAAAACTAGTAATTAGTAATGCCCGAGTTAGAATATATGAAAATAACCAAAAGCGGGGTCATTTTTGACTCAGTGTTATAATTTTTTGTGAAAAATCAGGGTCATCAGGTCACATCTAAATTATGGTATAGAAAAAAATGTCAATTTCTAGAGATCCAATAATTCTTGGTAGTTGTTAGATCTATCGGTGTTTAAGCTAATTACATTTAGATAACTCAATTAGTACAATTTTTAAGTTGAGTCAATGTGGTTGTTTACGGTTTGTGAGGTAAACATGATTGTGCTAAATTTAATTACCAATGTCGTAGGCAAGCTCAGCTAGAATTAAATTAGAAATTATTAATTCGCAAGGGCATTGAGATGAAAGGGTAAACAAATATTAAAATCTACCCGATAATTTGTGTCTAAAAACAACCTTTGATTTGCACGCAATTACCATAATGAATTAAGTGAACGAAAATCTCAAGTGTAAAAAAATATGTACCTTCACAAACCAAAAAAGAAACCCAAAGTTTAAAAAAATAAAATTATGAAAATTTTGTTACAAACTGTAAAATAAAAAAAATTAAAATTACTATATTTCAAAAACATAATGTGCGTGCAAAAATGTGCTGGTGGTGATTCAAATGAAATGCGAAACAGTGCAGCATGTTTGAAGAAGAATGTTGTTTGCGAGAGATAAAAATGTTATAACAGGTATAATGTGCGAAAATTATTATAATGTTGTAAAAAAATCCCTGTTTTCATTTCCAAAATGTGGAAGTAAACAAATTCAAAATGGTGCAAAAATTTTAAAAATGTGGATATGGACTGAATTGTATGACACTTTATTTGGCTGACTGAGAAAAAAGTTAGTTAGGCGAGATGAAAAGCGGATATAAATAGATTT
>JABASF010000727.1:0-33125 GCA_019776145.1 Harlomillsia oculata
TTAATCTGCTTTCAAGGAATGCAGTCAATTAAAGCTTTGAAGCAAGTATGAATTACTGTTTACCAAATCGAGAAACCCAGCAATCACAACCGCTTTCCCCGGTGTCACGTTAACTAAATAGTAATATGACATGTCGAACTTTTCAATGGAAAGCACCTTCTATAAATGAAAAATTTCGAATGAATTCATGTTCAATATGGACAATAAAATATAATTTTTTTCTATCGCGAAGACATGTCAAATGGATTTTATTAACCACCAATTGAAACTTGTTAAGCCAATCAACAAAACAGAGCAAATCTTGTCGTGGTTTTGCACGCGTGCTGATGCTAATAACGACAGTTTGTGCTATACAACTATTCAAGGAAAAAATTCAATGCACTTACGCACTGGAAAAAATATGTGACGGTAACCGAACAGTAGTAAATACTAATAAAACTTGAACACAAATGATACAACTTCAAGCATTTTAAATCCAGATCAACTACGTAATAGCGTATAAAGAAGGCAGGCACACCTATGCCTACCAGTTGAAGTCGCTCTCATTGGTATCGTCTTCCTTGTCCTCGTCCTCACCGGAAGGAGCTTCGGTTGTGGTGGTTGTTGTTGGTTTCTTTGTCGTAGTCGTGGTTGTGCTTGTTGTCGTAGGTGAGGTGGATGTTTCAGGTACTTCATAACTACCCTCCTCGTTAGACGGTCCAAACCAGGGACTTTCTTCATCTGATTTTGATTCAGAAGATGCCTGGGTCGTCGTAGTCGTAGGTCGAGTAGTGGTCGTGCTTGTCGTTGTCGTTGTTTCTTCCGACTCATCCCCGCTATTTTCTGGACTTCCATAAAATGGATTTTCATTAGATTCCTCAGGTTGGCTGTAATTATCGTCTGTAGTTGTCTTCATTGTGCTTGGAGTTGTAGTGGTCATGGTAGTCGTAGTCATTCTTGTTGTCGGCATCGTTATCGGTGGCTTGGGCTTGTATTCGGATTCGTGGGGATTTGTTGGTTGAGGTCGCCAGGGCTGCATTGTTGTAGTTGGTGGATGATAATCATTTTCCGTTTCTTTGCACGTGCACCGAACTGAAGATATTCTGTTGTTCCATGCCTATAGTACACGTCATAGAAAGAAAGGAAGAATATCGTATGTGAGTCGGATGGATATATCGATTTATCATTTAAGTGGTTAATAAAATTGCAACATTTAACTAACCTGAGACAATTCATCAGAATAGCCAACGAATTTTGTTCTATGACTCTGAAAGTAAGGTTGATCAAAGGCATACAATTCACAACCAGGGCGAACGATGATGGATGACACTTTATTGTCCATCACATTAAAGTTGCGAATTTCATCCCCATCATCAACAGTGAGCCGAAACCCTTTGCATTCATCGCAATCATCATGTTCATACAACCGAGCACAAAATTGGTCGTTTTCCCTTTGAGTCAAAATGCGTTCGCACCGTCCACATTGACAACAAGCTGCTGTGAGTTGTGAAGAGCCCCACTTGAAGAACACAAAGAATAAAACATATTCTTTAGTAATGAAGTCCAACCTAAAATTTTATGATTTTAAAATGTAGGAACCTATAACGTACTCGATTGAAAACATTTCCGCTTTCTTTGTGAAATTGCCGATATCCCCATTGATCCACGGTAGTTAATAAGCATCCTTGGCGAACGTGAGCCGACTCCACTGGGAAATGCCTGTTCCACAAGTTTGGTTGTTTTTCACCTGGCCAAAAATCTATTTTTCTTCCACGAAACCCTCTATTGGTCCAAACAGTTGCACACTGCTGGAGGGTCTCTGTCGGTCTCTGGGAAGGAACCAAAAAACGCCAATTATTCGGGTTGCAATTCGCGAATTCAATGGCAAGTTCTGACAAAACTAAAAAACTAAATACAGTTTTGAAATACAAATTCTTTTGAGGCATTTTGATACAAGCTAAGAGCTAAGGAGATTATATAGCTTTCATTCCGCATACAATGTTGCGAATGTCGCACTGATGATCATTTTGGCACATTTGTTGATTTCGCAGTGGGCAGTTTTCATGAGATCTTGAGCTTCCTCAATGCCACAAATTGAGGAGAACCACTTGAACCACAGACGCCGCCAAGACCTCGCCTTGACCCTATCGCCCTTTCCACACACTGAAACATCACATTACATTTATTCTAAATAAATTGAATGAACTTAGAAAGTGATGACAGATAGTTCATGATTTATGGCACAAGACGGAGAAGACGACGACACGACGAGCAAAAAATCATCTTTAATCCAAGACATAAAAGGATTACACATTTATAGTTGAACATTGTTATCGTAATCCCAATTTAAGTTTGAAGAGATGGACGTGTTACATAAAGCAGATGTTACTACCAATCATGGTATTTTATTTTATATTCCCTGACTATAAATATCAACTTATGATGCCTAAATCATTTAAGTGTAATTCAAGTGTAACTGCTGTTGCGATTTCTAAGAAACGCAAGGGAGTTATCATTTTTGGTCTTGAGCCATCAATGACGAGCCCTCAGACAATCCAATTACTTCAATTAGATTAATCCTGCAATGTCTTTAATTCTTTCTTAGAGCTCGAATCCGACGAGCTGACAGTTATATGCTGATTACTGATGATAAAGATTACGTGCCAATAAAACGGTACAAAACTAACGTAGTTAAATGCGAAATCTCTTACTATCAATCGGAAGTAATGAAAAAAATAAAGTTTTACAGTGTAGTTGCAGACTACTTTGTTGTGTAGTGGTAAGAAAGGAAAATAATTCCAATGAATGACTAACGGGGTAATCAATATTCAATGATATTTTTTAACAATTGTCCTCAGTTTACTATCCATGGGCACATCCGCATATCGCCAAGAAACATTTATTTTACTTCGTAATTTTGGAACATCACGTGTTCGAATCTGAAGATTGTGAAGATCCATCCAGATATCGAGAATCTGTAAAACGCCTACACAGAAAGAAAAATGTATAAGAGAGGCTATCCCATGATCCCATGACATGAAATGAAACTCATGAAACTGGTTCCTTCCGGAAGCTTTCTCTACCTCGACTATTATTTCCGATGGAAAGCTAATAATGATAAACGAAATCGTTTAACAACGGCTAAGTCAATAGTCAATATCCGTTGCACATAGCAGGAATTATGAATCATTGTTTCATGGGCTCACAAGTCACAAGGTCACAACCCTGCGCATCAATATATTTAACCTTCGACGTTACTTTCACCTACATCTTCACAATCTCCAGGTTTCCTTCTTTGTCTACGAAAACATTAATTTCTTAACTGCAATCAAACATTTTACGCTCAGAGTTGATATTTGGCTTTCGGGTTTATCGGCAGGGACAGCAATGTCGCAATTGATCATTATCTCCTTCTTCAATGCTAGTAATTTCATTTTAATATTTCCAGATACAGAGAACTGAATGTACCATTTTGTGTAATATTATCGAGCAGCAGTTAGTTTAGTCGGCCGAAACGAAACCCACGCTTACGCACATTCATAAGGGGCATGAAATGACTTAATAAAGTTTCATCACAAAAGGAATCTTCATCACGACCTTATGACTTCCTGAGTTCATCTTTTGCGTAGTGCTTATAGTCAAAGTCCAAATGATTCAGCCACTTCAAATCTGGAAGATCATAAACAGGAAGTATGTTGATGACAGATCTGACAGTTTCATTGATATTTTTGGCATTCCATTGAATGAACATTCATATTTATTCGGCTTTTAAGGATTTTGGCGAGACAAGATTTTCTGACCTAGATTTTATTTTGTCAACTTCCTGGACTATTTGCTATTGGACTTGACTTGACTACAATTTAATTTATTTAATATGACACCATTTTTGATTGTAAGATTGCAACCAACAGGGTGTTCCGTGCATCACAACACAATGAACCAGGAAGCAGCAAATGGATTTTGAATGGACAAAAAGCAATTATGAGTGCATTCACTCCTCCTATGTCAATGACAATTAAAATGCGGAAATGGTTACCAGCATACGAGGTTACCTTTTGAATTCCCAACTTCAAATTGGAGCACTAGCATCTAAATCTTTGCGCCGAGATCAACTCTCTTCAATCACGTTCAGAATGCACTATTTCCTGGTTTTCGTCGTTCTTGTGCTGTGCGTTGCAGCCATGGGTAAGTTATTAAAAAATGGATTAATAATTCATAATTTAACCTTCGAGGTTGAATGTACTCGTACTCATTTACTCATTACATTGATTTTGAATTGTCTTTATTTATTTTGAATCTACAGTTTCTGCTCTTCCACAACAAGGGCAATGGCAAGGACAGGACGCTGGTCACGTTGCTGACGGCCGAGAGAAGCAGAAGTACTTCGATGGCTGGACCGGTTAAATGGATCTATAACCCTAAACGAACACACTCTCTTATAATTATTATAATGTAAATGTAATAAATTATTATAATTCGGTCAAAATCTGTCGTGAAATATCTTGATTTGAAGTTTAAACTGTACTAGAAATAAATAACCGTAAGCAGCAAACACTGCTGAATTTTGAATATTGTTTTCATTCAAGTCTATTGAAGACACAGGTAGTAGGTAGTCTTCCGCTATGTAAATGAGTAATGAGCAACAAGAAAAATTGTTAGTGAGCCGATATTTTGAGAATGTCATGCATTTTCATCTGTCTCTCGTCCTTTCTACATATTTGATTAAAGCATGCAAGTCAAGTTAGTTACCTTCTGAACCATTTCACAGGTTTCATTAGTACGTAGTTAAGTCATGTAATTTCATTTCACCCATTTCATGTAATTTGTCGTGTCGTAAAAGAGAAAATCTCATGTGTAAAACATTCAACTAATCTGTCATTGTCAACTTTCACGTGATACGATAAAGTGAAAAACGGACGCAGTGAAAAGCCGACTTCTCCAACCGTCGTCGATGACAATCAGTTGGAATGTCACAGAGTGAATTAATTACCATGTTGAAATGAGTCTCTCATTATTAGCAATGCAAAATTCAAGATCAAAGAGAATATATAGAGAAATTCATAAATAATTTTTTCATGAGCATTTCTAGACTTTCACAGATAACATCATAACATTTCTATTTCATCTCAGTTAGTTAGTTTGTAGAAAACGTATTTTTTTAGAGGTTGTGAACCCTAAGATCCCATTGCCATTGATCTTGTGGTATATTGTAATTTATTAAGTGCACTTTCATGTAAAATGAGGCTAACATGATAAAAACAATGTTACTTCCAAATCGAATCTTAAATCTAAGCATTTTCATACTAGAGGAAAACGAAATTGGGGCAAGAACATTAATAACTCTAAAGTCACGTTGAAGTTTCCTGTTTATTCAATGTGCATTAATAAGTCGGCTTTCGGCTATTGTCCCATATTTGTATAGTACTACCGAACCGAAATGAGGAAGTAACGAGCAACTACAACTTAGTACTACTGAACTACTTAACTTGGCATAATTCAGGTGTGTTATCAACCCGACGCACATTCACATACACAAAACTCAATTGACTTCACATTTTGGGTCCTTAATTCGGTTTATTGGCACTATGATGAAGGTCGTCATCCTGTGGTTGTTTCTCTTTGCCGTTGTTCTTCTTTGCATGACAGGTAATTGTTTTTCTAAAAACTATATTAATTTAAAGTTAGAAAAATGATCGCCGACAATCGATTTTCAAACTATAACTGTTATAAGTACAATATAATAAAACAATATATAAGTTGATAATTCGTAATTAAGTAATTATTCATGAACTGACAGAAGACTGAGTTAGATTTGGTCAGATGAATGATTACCGTCATCGTCGCTGTTTACTTTAACATGTTTCAAATTACAGTTTCGGCTTTCCCACAAGAAGGGCAGTCGCAATGGCAAGGACACGATGCTGGTCATGTTGCCGAAGGACGTGAGAAAATGAAGGTTTTCGACAATTTCAAAAGCTGGTAGCGTAGTGGTGATTCAAACTCAAAGAAAACCTTGAAATCCCGGACGAATATTATTCGCATCATAAATTTTAACTCTGGTCTATCCAATCTGTTGGCAATAAATTACGCATATTTTATGCATTCCAGCAATTACGTTATAAAATTGCACTTTGCACATAACGACTGTTTTCATGTTTTCCAATATTTAATGTAAATAATTAATGTGCGAATCAAATCCCAGAAGATGAATAATAAATTGTTTACTGAGAGGTAGATATGCGATATTCCTAATTACATTAGTAGTATTTATAAATTGTTTAAGTTCGCAACATTCAACATTCGCAAGTTTATTATTACAAAATGTCAATCAAGTTTATAGTAAGGAAAGAATATAGAGTTATTGTTAGGACCGTATTAAGCAAACTGCGTCAGCGTGACTTGTAATGGTTAAAGTTAAAATTAGTTTGGTATTTGGCATTCAACTACATTTCCGGACATAAAGGAAACGTACCATTGAAAAGGGTTGGAGGAAGTGGTGATATTTTCATTTTTGTAACATTTGGCTCGTTGGAATGAACAGTATTGAAGGATTTGTAGGACGGGTTGAGCCCATTTGAGTGTCCATTAGATAGAGATGGAAGAGCGGCTAAATGGCTGTTTCCTCCAATACTTGCACAAACACAAGTGAATTGCAGCACAGGAGAAGGAAATGTAATACAAACTGCATGGACACTTACACATCCGAATGCTGCATTTTGGCTCATTGTGCCAACTTGTCTATGAGCTTTAAAAAAGAAGAGGAAAGTAGGAACAGCATCAATACGCGTCCTCTGTTCCTTTCATTCATAAGAGAAAGTCAAGTCTACATACTACTACAAACTCCGACGACACACATTTTCAAATAACGACACATGTCCCGATGTCCCATGCTCTTCCATTATCAGAAAGGAAACAAGTGGCAATACCAGTGGGGACTTGACTAGTAGACGCAGTAGTAGTTATTCACAATGGGAACTACCAGTAACGAATGTAGAAAGTACTATCATAGGATATATGTGTGTGTGATCTCTTTATCGCCCTGTATTCATTTGGAAGTCCTCATTGTAAGCCAGATATTCTCCTATTCTGTTCATTTTACGACATCCCTTTTTGTCCAATTGTGTCAGACTTATTGAAATAGCAAAACATAAGATCACAAATAATCATTTCCTGAATCTTCCCAGAATTGTAATTTCTACAATAGGATTACATACATATAAATTGCAATCCAATTTACATGCATATTGTTACATATTACATTGTATACATTGCTTCATTTCTCAATCAACTAACAAACGATGCAACATGAATGACTGAGAGTTTTCCTAATTAACGTTACAGCTAGTTGTAGTTAGTTGTCCAATAGCATTTTTAATATTGGTACATAGGAGGGAAAATCTCTTTTTTGGTGCAGAACAGAATTTCGTACTGTTCCACTTTTACATGACGCTTTTCCCTTAGGTCTTTCGAAGTGGTTAGCATGTGCCGTTTTTGCTGTTGCTAATAACAAGGGGAAAGCCAACATGTCATCCTCGTGAGATTCAATTAGAAAGAGCTTTTCTCGTTTGTTGAGATGGCTTTTCATTACAGCCTTCCATTGTAGACTTTCCTCTCGATTTATGAGTAAACTCAAGTAGATGCCAACACAGAGAAAGACTTTCCGCCTTTGTGTTGGCTGAAATTTCGCATTTTCTCTTTGCTTCTGTCCTTCATGTATTCCATTTCGCCAAAAACCTCTACCGAAGTCAAGTGACTTCTTGCGTTCCCGAAGGAGATCTGCAGGACGACCTTTTTAAAAGCCAAGGCAAGCTTCGTCCAGCCCGTGCAAACGAAACTCAAACAATCTTTAAGGGTACAAACACAAGCTTGGGCTTTATATACAATTTAATAGTTAATTTTGAGGACGTTACATTCACAACGATTCATGTAAAGAGATGGACACATAGAAAGCATGTTTTCAAGTTTTGAAGCTTACTTTAAAGGATTCTACCGCTGCGGTGGTCTAATGAAAGCTCAGTTACAGTTCTTGGTCTGGGTCCCGAGTCTCTTGTATAATACTACTATAAATTTACTTATATTACATCTTTCTTTCTTTTGCTATTTCCCCGCGTAAACTAAAATGTCCTGTATTGTGTGTGCGGTTTCAAAAATCAATGAGAAAAAAATCATGACCTAAGCCGTGAGAAATTGTCAATGTGCAACATATTATGTGTGCATTATTTGATCGGCTAACCCAAAAGTCACTAATGGGCTCAGCTCACTTTTGGTATTGTTCCGATGACAATTGTCACAAAAGGCTGCAAGGCTTTTTTTTACTATGAGCTCCATCGCTATCGCCCTTTTGAGGACATAAGGCGCAAAGAGAAAATGCCGTGCCGTGAGTCAACTCGAGATCAATATTGCCTTTCTAATTTTGTCGTTTGAATGCATGCTACAATCGCACACGACACAGCCCCGTCTTTTTTTCAGTCGCTCCTGCTGTTGGCAAGTGTAGGTCCTTTCGTGTTTGCTGTTTCAAATGGCCAAAGTCTGTTTCTGTTACTCCTTCCGTTCTTTTTTTTACGAATAAGGAACAGTGAGATAGTGATGATATTCGATTTCTTCCGCGGGTAAGAAGTCACTGTATTCACAAGTCACAAATGCAGGGAAAGGGAAAGGACAGGACATGTATAGAAACAGAATTGAAGAAAAGGGAAAGAGTCAAATTTTCTGTCGCGTGGATTTCCCTTGTTTCTCTTCGTGCGATTTATTCGGTTTTGTAATGCTTGTACAGTTACAAAGAAATTCAGCCTTTTTTATCTTGCCATCTCTCATGCCTCCAGGTTTGTCGAAAGTCAAATGTGAAAGGAAGGAAATCGTCCCTCTCGCTCCTGAGTGACAGAACCGAGTTGAAAAGTCAAGTGAGAGCGACAATGTCGCAAGTTTTCGTCTTTCCCTTATGTTTGAGCACACTCGCCCTCGGCATGTGCTAAATTACAAGAGATAGAAACACACTTTCACTATAACAAGTTGTAGTTATGTAATGCGTATCATCAATGTGTCTATAGCTTAGTAATGCTCAAACTCAAATCCTTCTTTCTCACTTCTATCTGTTATGTATCATTTTCTTATTTTTTTCTCTGCCAAGGGCTTTTTGGCAGACAAGACATTTGGTATCTCCACCAATACTCTTGATATTAGGTATCTTCACTGTGTGACTGTGTGTGATTCATATTGCCAGCTTTCTTGTAGTTCAATCGCCAACGCAAAATCAAATCGAATGTAATAACAAACGCGACTTTTTTGGTATTTTATTCTGCCAGCTTTCGTGAAGCCAGATGAAAAGTTACCCTCTTTACATTTTCACAAGAAGTTTTACTTTTGATAAAAAAAATCATAGAGATGGAAAGTAGTACGAGTTTTATATGACACTACGTGGGCGAGTGCCATTTTCATCCTGTTGTGTGACTTTTCTCCTTATCCACAGTAATGAGGAGAGTTCCGGAGGTCATAAAGGGTCCAAGAGAGTCTTGGTCTTGATGGCTTGGAATGAACTGGATTCACTTTTGTACATGAAAATAGGCACACAAATGACTTGGATGATTATAGGCATTTGGGCTCTAGCGTGCGTTACACTGTTACACTCCGATTGTATCGACGTTGTGTGTGGGCTGGCTTTTTCCGAAGACTTTCCACAACGCAACGTCTGTTGGGTTCATGTCTTACGTTGATAACGACATTGCGTTTCTGTGTGTTCCGATCCTTCCTCAATAGAAACTTCTGGTAAAAATAAGGTAATCATAAGGTTTTAGTGTGAAAACCTTAAGAAATCATGACCTCATGATGGCACTTTATAAAATTCAAAGTCTGGAACGAACGTTAACGTTACATTGATTTTCGCTATAGCGAAAATTGGGTTTGTGGTGCTGCATGCTGAATTTGCTGAGAAATAACTTAACTAGTTTACATTAATATTAGTTAATAATGCAATAAAATTAAACTGACAGTTGGCGTCAAAACAGCAAAGTTAAATTGATCCTGTATTTGGATCTGTGTAAGTGGAGATGCATATAATAGAGCTGAATGTGAAAATAAGGAAGTTGAATAGGACGGAGTAATTTCATCAGTGCATTTGAAACTGGAGTCAGTCGTGGGCCATACTACAGAAGGAAAAGTACTGGAGGACACACTAAGATGTCAAAGATTTTGATAAGCACACCCGAGGGACTTTCCCTGGCGACCAAAGGCGTACAGACCTGTGAATTGTGAGCTGTTGACGCTGATTCTGAGAATCATGAGTGCTGAGACTCTTTATCTTCTCAGCGCTCTTATCTTCGGCAAGTATTTCTTTGCGTTTGCTTTTGCGAGGCTGTTTGCATAATCCTTTCCATAAATAAGGAAAATAGTTTTCTTCCACAATTTTGCACACAGGGAAGAAACGGTGAGAGACTCTGTCGCAAGTTATTGTGCTTGTGCATGCCTTTATATGTAATCATCTCTCCGAGTTGTTCTTTATGGAACAAAAGAGTACAGAGTGTCCTTTGTGACTGAGCGAGGATAAAACACAAACTTGTTACTCCCTTTTAAACACTTTGTGGGTGAGCGGGACCGTGAGAAAGTTATTTTTGATCGCCTCGAGACTTCACGGAGGAATAAAATAAGAAACTTTACTTGAAAGATCGAAACGAGATCAAGTTTGCACTCTCGGTTCCTTTTTTGACTTCTTAGCTTTCACCTTTATATACATGGTTACAATAACTTTATTTCCTTCACTACATTTTCTTTGCTCCGTTGCTCCCTTTTGCTTTTGTGTATCTGTTCTTTTCTAAAGTAAATTTTTTTATAAGGGCCTAGACTAAATATTTCTTAGAAGTTTGCATTCCTTATATACTGAATACTAACTTACACAACGTATATATAGTTTAGTCCCTCACGCCTAACGCCTGGAGACGAGAAGGGTTCTTTTCACTTGCCGAACTTTGTGTGTCAACAGACTCAAAATGAAGTGTGTCAATGCATGCAAAATATACGGGAAGAAGAATGCTAAATCGTCTCGAGTGCTGTGCTCCATCGATCTGATTGTGTATTTGAATAATACCAAAGAATTTTTTTTACGGAAAACTTGATCTCAAGCGTTCACTCTTTTATGCCATGGCTAAAAAATGTGAAATTCTCAGAATGAGAAATGGGAGCAAGAAATCGAGTAAAAATGAGGCGGAACTCGTCTTTCTCGTACAGCAGATAGAGAGAAAGTGATAGAAATAACCTATGACAATGCACACAGTCCCTTAAAAGCTGCAGATGTCTTCATGTCTGTCTTCATTTGGTCTCCAACACATATTTTAATTCAAGGAAATCGTGCTGTGAATTCTATTAGTGTGAGCTCACACTGGCATATGTAGCATCAGCAGGATCAGCGCAAGCAAAGGAACGAGATTCTCAGAGAAAATTCATCACTAGCGCTTTTCCCATTCCTATTTTTTTCAAATGGTATGCAGAGTACCAAAAAATGCTTTTGCATTTTATTTTGTCCTTTCAAGAAACCTACACGATTACTTTAGCCTTAAGGTCTTTCTTTGCTAGAAACTATAGTAAAAATCATTCGCCCTTTCGAGTTGCTGCAACTCAGCATTCGCGTCAAGTATATGTTACTATGCATATGGAACGTAAAGTACAAAAACCTTAGTGTATTCATTTGTCATGCCCAAAAGGCAGAATATTGTACTTATAAGTTTGCAAACTGAGAGCATTATTTACTAGATACACAGCTTATATTTACAGCTTCAAGTACGCGAAATATATTGACGCGTGTCTTATTGCGTTATTACTCGAGTGAGCCATTCTGTGAAGTACGTATACCACGACGGGTTATTATTAAATACGTGAACGCATTGTGCTTTCTCCAACCAGGAGCAGACTCTGTCTAAAATTGTTTATTGCATCTTATTCCGTATTCTGAATCATGTTTCGGGAAGTGTAATTCACTTCCTTTGATCCTCCCTTGGATAGTTTGAAAGATTTAATTAAATCGCTTAGTTCCTGCTGAGTCAAAATGTCTCGAGGCATTATACAATAACAATGGACGCAAATTGTAATTCCAATTTCCAACGTACAATAATGTTAGTGCCGATTTTCACATTTTGGTTTTGGAATGCATAAGTGATTTTCCAATAAGTGGTTTAATAATTTTCACTCATTAAAGATCCAGTTTAAAACAGATAAATTATTGTTTCGAATTCGAAGTCGTCAAATTACTATATTACCGGCAACGATAAAGTTATTTCTCATTCTTGTTGTGTCTTGAGGTCTTGTCTTGACGTCTTGAGATTCGAGTCTTGACTTGAGTCTCCTGAGTCTTGTCAGCTATTACCTTTGGTCATTGGTCAGTTGGTCGTTGCGTTGGTCTCTCTTCATCATCACTCTCATGGATTTTGGAAGAACCGACATGAAAAATGACAAGATTGACAAGTCACACTCGCTTCCTGTTCCCAGGGCAAGGACGGGGTATACTAAAACCCGAAATCCTCTGAATATTTGAACGCTGCGGCAGACATGAGACGAGGAAGCTCTGTTTTCACTCCCACGACGCAAACACAGCATAAAATATCATAAGGATATCATACGCCTTAAAACGGAGCAAATATTATATATGATGACGAGGAAGATCACAACTCCTTCATATACTACCCAAGTTTTTTTAAAGAATCGTTTGCATCCCTACCTTCATCTCATATTTTTCTGTTACTTTTTTTGCAAAAATAGTCAAATATCAAACACTAAAAAAAGAACGGGCGTAAGAAAAGTGGAGAAGAAAGAACAAAGAAGGGAAAAGATATAATTCCATAACATAGAGCAAGCCGCAGGAATCATTGATGCAAATACTTCTGAAAGCAAAAACAGCTTTGGGATTTTCCCACGGGATGTGTGCAAGAGCGATATGCTCGCTCTTTCTTAGTGCTTTTTATACGGTAATTTTCCTCTGCTATCACCCTGACTAATTTAACTTGGAAGGAAAGCCTATATGCATGTACAATTCGCATTTTCTCTCTTTCTCTTTCTTTTTCCCTTCACTATCATTTCAAATAAATATGGCACACACAGACAAACAGTTGAGTGCATTTGAGCACTTTGAGCGAAAAAAACCATCTTAAATATGAACTCAGGAGCTACGGAATTCATAAAGCGTATAAAAATGAGCGTAGTCGAGAAAAACGTTATCCCTTCATTGCATAGAGAAAACTTAGAATTTTGTAAGGAAACGCTTTAGAATTCAAAATTCACAGCGTTTCTTCATCTTGTTTCCTCATAGGCTTTTACTCAAAGTGGCCATTTGGTTTTGGATTCGAAATAAAAATTCATGTTTTGAACACGCATTTCCTTATGCGGTTTTCAAAAATTCTCTCCTGCGTCTTTTGCGTAGATAGAGCTGATGGGTCTCTGTAGTCAAAATATAGGGTTTCTGGGTTTCAAGTCTAAGCAACGGGTCATTGGAGGTCAAAAAACTGGAAATGACATGATCAGACATACGGTAACATCCAGCATTACTAGGTTTGTTATTAGCAATATAACCGCATATGAGGAATGTACTATATTTAAAGTGTAAGGGATGGTGGAACCCACCTCCTTATTGAAAAAAATAAGTAGTCTTATATATGCTACACATACTGTTGCAAAGGTTTGCAATTTTTTCATCTCATGTCTTCTCTCCGATGTACTCAAGTGGACGGTGGAAGCAAAAATAAGAACTTTAGAGTAGAGACACAGCAGTTTGTTTTCCTGACAATTCCATCCCACCGACTAAGTATTATTGATGCTCTTCTGTTGGTTTAATACAAATGGTAAGTGAGCCATTAAATTGCATCTTACATCATGAGCAGGTCAGCTTCATTTCTCCCTTTCGCCAAGTTGCTCTCTGTGACATAAGCCGACTCACGGTTCAAATCCATGGGATTTTCCTTTCAAGTCGAATGAGCGGGGTGGGTTACCCGCATGCTATATGGAAAAAATCAACCCAAATCCATGAAAAGTGAAAGAGAGTTGGATTGGAAGTGAAGAACTGAGAAGATTCGCATCTCTGACTCTTCAAAAAACCACAATGAGTATACGTACTATACGAGTAGGTACGAAAAGTGTAGTTCTTCCTACGCTGACTGACCTTTGACATTAGGGTAACAATTATTATGACTAGACGTGTTTGCTTAAAAGTTCACAATTCTTGTAGACGTCTTTAGTCTGAAGATGTTACGTTCATAATGTGTGGTGGTAACGAGAGCAGGGAAGAATTAAGTGAGCGTGAAGGTTGTGGGACTCGACAATCCATGAATTTATAAGTTTTGGGAGGAAATTAACCAAATTAAAGTTTCTGGACACGTCAGAATTGTGACACAACTTGCTTGTGAATGGGTTAAGTGCAAGTTAAATGAGACCACAGGGGCTATAACAAGCGCAAGTTTATGTCTCGTGCTTTCCCAAGCTGACGCAACATCCTTTTGTCTGTGAAGAAACTTTACATCTTCAAATCATTTGGGTCAAGTGCATATTCCACTTACTTTACTGTCAGTGGGCAATCATTTCCATAAAATCGCCCAACGATTTTCGCCTTTTTGGACTAAACTAAACTAAAGTTAAAAATTATCAGTCAGTATTTGTGAACCAAAATTCTGCAGGAAAGGAAAAAATGTAAAGTGGATTGAAAATGCACGCTTTAATTTGTATCCCTAAGAACTGTAAACTTTCTCCATATTTTCGTTTACGAGAAAAACATTTGAATTGGCTGTGCTTGGAATTTTAACATTTTTATTTCTGTTGACACAAAAGATTTAAAAGTTGATGAAAATGTTTCGCATTAAAGGAGTCTTCCGTCTCTGAGCCCCTTAAAGATATGAGGATCGTGAAGAGAAAGTTATGTCAAGCTTGTGCAGAGCAAACAGATTGAATAGTATGAAATAAGGAATACTAAATCCTAAGTATTTCCCTCCATAGTGTAAAGTTGAGGGTGGCGAGTAAAGAAAAGTGGAGGTGGAAGCAGTAGAAACGAGTCCTGTAAACAGATTACACTGTCTGGATGTTCCTTTCAGTCAACTTGAGCTCCTTCCAAGTTGTCTACTCAGCTCGGGTCCAATTTCATTGCTAAAACTCCCAACTTTGAGCTTCGTGACGAGTTTCTCTCCATCGCTTTTCTCTACCCCTTCCCACGAACCAGAGGAGAAAACGGGCGTGAGTCCAAAGAAGAAATATGACATGACATGACGCGAGTCAATTCCAATCCAAACCAAATCTTTGCTGTCGTCTCGTGCCTCGTTCCGCTGCATTCCATTCTCATTTCTTCTGTGATTTTCCAGGGAAAATGAAGCAGCCAAATGAATAATTGTTTCTTTCTTTTGCCAACAAGTCTCTACATATTTCAAATGCAACATTTACATTCCTATACGTTCTTAATATTATCACATAGTAGCTTAAAACAACGTCGTTTATTAATTTATATAAACATTAAAATATTCATGCAAAGTGAACAAAGTCAGATAGTTCTGAATTGTTCTCAGTTGTTTGATTGACCAGACCACCTTCAAAAATAACGTCAGGGTCTACGCTTGAACTCTGAAAACAAATTCACATAATTTATTTCAACATCGAAAATTCAATGTGTACTCTAACACTAAGACATGAGCAAGACAAGAAAATACAGGAAGGTCCTTTATTTTAGCTCCCACAAAATGGAGGGCTTGAGAGATGCCGCAGCATGATAATTTGACTAGGAGAAAGCGCATCTTTATTCACTGCAAGTGTACAATTGCGATCGATAGAGTGTCACTTTCTATAAGAAAACCAGTTCATAACAAACTCGTACGTGCGACTCTGTCAAGGTGACATAGACTCTCATGTGACAGGACGACCACTCGTTCTGTATCCTTTTTCAGTCCTCTTCCGTGTTGGTCACGTATTCTTGAGTCGTTCGTACAACATCTTATCGCCATGAATGTACATTTTTGAAATGCTCCCAAAACTGCAAAATAAATTCCAGAATTTCATAGTGTATGTCTCTACAATTTTGTGATGTGTGGGTGGAGAAAGGAATAAAATGAATTTCGAATTCTCAAATATACATCTTACTATTATGTACACACAGCAAATGCACACTCATGTGCATGACAGCCTGCTTGCCAAAAAATAATGTTCAACTGGAATGTCTTTTGTCTGTATTCGGCATCGACAGGTGTAACATATTTTTTTGCGATTCATTGTGACAGTATTTGATGCGAAAAATTCGCGATTGAATTGAAATGTACTGTCATAAAGAGCCTTTTTGGCATGCATAACGTACCTTCTTGTGACAAGTTGGCATTGGCATCTAGAAACTTGGAATCTGCGTTGACATACTGACAACTTTTTGAACTAAGGAAAGGTGTGCAAATGTTATGTTTTTGTTCAATTGAATTTTAAACAATTTTGTGTTGGAGGATTCAGAGAAAATATTCTACTTTCTGCATCTAAATATGAAATGTGCATACTATCGTACACATAGGAAATTCCTCGAACGCTACACATGGAATTCTTGACATGATTCTGACCAACCGAATCTGATGTAACATTTTTTGGCAAAGCTCTCCTATTGCAAACTTGTACCACGACATTGCGGATCCACCGTAAGGAAAGCACAGAAAAAAAACGACACAACTCATTTCATTTGCAAGCTAAGCTTGAAAAGCACTTGTGACTCTGCTTTTTTTTCTCTTGAACGCACTTCATGATTTTCCCTTTCGCTTGTCTCCTTTTTGCAATAGTATCGCTTTTTTTCTCGTGGTCTCGGAATCTTGTGACATTTTTTCATTATTTCCTGAAAGGAAAGGAGCGACAAGCGACACGCCCGGTGACAGTGAATGACGACATGGAAATAAACGAATGTTTTTGGGCTCCTGATGAGATGAACTCCACTTGACTTCCTTTTTTTGACTTTTTTACAAGGAGAGCTTCTTGCTCTTTTTACTTCGTGGCTTAAAGAGATTTACTACCCGTCGTTAAAAGAAGAGCGTGTGTACGGAGAGTTGTCCTTATGACGCTTGTGAGCTAAAAAGTTTTGATTCATTTTTGCAAACGGCAAATGTTGTACACCATGAACAAAAATAAGTACACAAAAAATTAAGTAAAATAAAAAAGCAAAAGTTGGCAAAAGCTGCGATGTATGTCTAGAGAAAGTGAAGGATGAAAGTGAGAGTAAATTCGGGATTTCCGGTGTCAGTCGCGGTCGCCAGATTAAATAACGCGTGAAAACATTCCTTCTTCCCCTTAGTGTATTAGATTTGAATTCTAATACATTCTAGCCTTCAAATATGACTAGAATAGCGATACACTAGAAAATAAACTATTTCCTCCTTTTGAGAGCTCCGAAGAATTTGTAGGGAACGAAAAACTTTACTTTTGTTTTGGATGAAAGACAATATAGGAAGCAACGCACAGAGTGCAAACACACATACCAAATCAGTTTGGTCCAATGGAGTCCAGTGATTTTCAGAAAGTTTGGTTCATTTCCTGTAGTAAACATGTAAGCTTTGGTTGTGCATAGGATTTTGAAATCTGGTGAAATCTTCTCGAACAACTTACTAAAACAAACCATTGAAGTTAAGAACACTCGGTGTTTGTCAAGAGACGTGGTAAACTCTTGAAGTTGTGGGATTATTCGTGTCGTCTTGTTGACAAGAGAGCAAACTCCAAAATCCGTAGGTCACGCTTAAAACGAAGCGGGTTTACCACACTCGAGTGTATTTATTTGACAATGGATTTGCCTAAGTGTTCTTTCACTTAGTTCCCATCCATGACCTCGCTAAACTACTCATACGCGTTAGAAAATCTCCGCAGCGGACAAGAGCAAAGGAGATAAAATAAATACACACAAAGCCAAAAGCCAAATAAACCCGAAGACCCAACAGAGCAAAGCGAGCAGTCCGACAAAATATCATTTGAACCATAAGTAATATATGATAAAAGACTATATAGCAGTTCCTAATAGGGAAACATAGTGTAACTATACGAAACTTGTGAAACTTATGACTTATAGAAAGAAAAACAGTTTGAGTACCCGAAAGGGTATAGCAAAATTGTACGGTTTGCTATGGTAAGAGATAGGAAGATCTCTTCTTCTCGCCTAAGACTTTCTCTCTCGTCGACGCTTGTGTACTTAAGCCGCTTGGCTAATTTGCCTTGCTTGTGATTCCTCGAAGGGAATTTTGACACAAATTGTTCTCTTGTGCAAGGAAACGGAAAATATTGTAAAGATCAAGAAGTCTTTTGGGTGACATAACCTCTTTATTGTTGACTGTTCAGGAGAGTCGTGTCAGTTTGAGAGGTAATCAAACCTAAAGCAAACCTGCTGTCTTTATGTATTTTCCTATTTTAGAGAAAGCACAGCATTCTTCATCATTTGACACACAAAGGATGTGACCACAAAGGATTTCATGGGAATCATTGCAACTTTGGACTTGTGACTCGGGTGATGATGATAATACACTTTTTGGTCCTTGTTGAACAAAAGCGTTACATAAAAGTTATTACCACTTAATATATGACTTTGGGTATTCATCCGGTTTATAGTTTATATGACTGCCTTCACTCACGGCTGCATTCATTAGGTTAAGTGGTGTGAATTGACAGTGCGCTGGCCTGATATTTGCAAAATGAACGGATGATTTTCATTGCGCAGCTTGCCGCTTGAAATTGCGAAAAGTTTATGTGGAAAAAGGATTTTGAGGAACAAAAGCACGGAACACTTGTCAGCTTTTCTGCGACTTATCATTTCTAAAAGTCAGCGGGGGTAGAAAGGGTTAGAGTTAGAGAGGTTGCAACTGTATACGTTACATCACGGAATTTTCGGTGAGTTAGCCTGATTGGCGCCTTATTTCCTCCCTCGTCAATTTTATTCAAGTCGCAATAAAAGGAAAGTTAACGGAGCTGGAGTCGCCAGAAGGTTTCAATTCGTGACCACCTTGTGTCTAACTGGCTTTTAAAACTCGCTTTTGTCCCAAAACGAATTAATGCTGCTCCAAAGCAAGTTTCAAATGGATTGAGCCATCTGGTAAAATGTCACCTCGTCTTCATCTCCATGTCTCAAAAGGAGTTTGCGAAAACGACGTCGAAATGGATTTTGTGAACAATTTTATTGATTTATATAATGCCGTCTCGTCGTGTCTCAATATGAACAAGATTAGCGTAACTTGCCGGTTTTCGTCCACCCTTCAAAATGACGTCACATAGTGAAATATAGTTGTAGCCCAATTTAATCCCAGTTCATAACCTGAAATCGCATAAACTCTTCTCGTCTTCGTCTTATATAACGTCCAATTTGACAAATGCGACTTTTTAAGTCTGTCGACTGCTGTACAGTTCACTAAACGTCGGAGCACTTCTCAGCGACAACAGTCCCAAGAAAAAGAAGCCCATTTGGGTCAAATTGGCTCTGTTGTACTGCCACTCACTATTGTCACTGAGCCTGGAGGCAGGCAGAGTTGCACACAGTTCGACTTTTCCCCTTAAGCTTTTACACAATAACGACGCTCACTGTGCTAAAAAAAATTTCTGAGCGAGATTTTTTGCACAATGTCAGTTTCACCTCACAGCATGTGCAAAATGAAACTGTTATACAGTAAAACCTGGTACCAATGTGACTCGACTCTAGACTCGGTCGCAAGGTTTCGATATCCTTCACTTCAGACAGGGTGCGATATTTTTCGCATTATAACGCTTTGAAGATGTCTCAGGGCTCTTGCACCACTTGACCTGAACCTGACGACGGCAAATGGGAAATGTATTATGTTAAAGTACTTACACAACGTACCTCCAAGACGTCCCATCGCCCTACATTCCGTCATCTTCCATCCTTTACTATGAAAATAATGCCTTTGTGGCTGTGTTCGAAACTATAGTATACATTTCCTCTTATTTTGGGTCCGGGTGCTTTTGCTTTTGTAGCTAATCCATAATTTGTACTGAAAAATATGAGCTGACACTTTGAAATATGGCCATGGCCGCAGTGACTTGAGCACTCTCTCCGCTCCCGTTTTTTCCGTATATATATAACATGCGAAAGGAAAACTCAAGGTGGTGTATTATTTTCAGTATCAATGATTACCATAAGTTTTAGCGGAGAGGCCTGAGACACGACCAAAATGCAAAAGTCCCTCGTGTTTCCTTCGTTTCGCACAGAGTCAACTTACCCACACATGACCTCGCACTCCATTCACTGCTTAATGGAATCTGTAAACACCAAACTATGCCAGGCGGAATGGCAGAAACTGCTGCTGGTGACTCCCTGTATCTTATTACGCCATGCAAGACCTACTTACAAAGACACATTTCTATTATACAACAATGAATAACATTAAGGAGGAAATCTTGGCACAACCACATGAGAGGAAAGTCGTAATGTATCCGCTCCTCTTGGAAATGTGTGACTTGGAAAAATTACACTGCTACTGCATTCACTTCCATTTTTCCCGGTGTTTAACATACCATTTGAATTTGAAAAGATGAACCTAACACATTAGATTCTCCTGACTGACTCAAAGTTTTTTTCAATGCACTGTTCTGGCCTTTGACATTTTCCTTGTTTGTCAATCTGGAACAGTGCGGACTGACTGATGCAAAAAAACATAGTCCCTGGCAATCCCCACGATGCAAAATGCATATCACATTCTATAAATGGATTTAATTCGAAAAAATTTGAAAAAGTTCGAAGTGTCATTGTCACACAAGCCATTTTTGATTCTGGAAGAGATTTTATAGTTCAAAATTATTAGTTCGTTTCCTTTTGAAATACTACACGTTTGTGAGCGGTTTGAGTTTCACCGTCCCTAATGTTACGACTCACTTTTTGGGATGAGATTTGAGATTACTTGTGTGATACAACCGTTACGATTACGACGACGATGGTATATAGTAATATAGTACAAGTCGCACATTCTCATCAAAGATAGATGCGGGTTGAAAGTTGAAACATTAGAACTCTGACACTTGCGTGGGAATGAACGATGTTTTCACTAGGAGAATGAAACTGTACACTCATTTCCAGGCTCTTCCCAAATCTTCAGACGAGTTTTTGTCATCTGTTAGAGAACAAATGATTTTTCCCACAAATAATAAGACTTACTTTCTCTCTTTCCCTGCAGATTTTTTTTGGTATTCTCGTATTATATCGTTTAGTATTTCTGCCACTTCACACTAACAGATTACAAGCGTGACGTTAAAGGTCCTTAGGTTACATTTCGCATTGCGTAGATGGAGAAGAAGTCATTTTGAACCTATGAGAGTGGCAGCAAACCAAGCACGAAAAAGTAGAAAGCAGATTTTTTGTCTTTATTTCTGATACTAGCCGGCGATGGAAGAAACAAGAAACGTCGTTGTAAGTAGATAGCCGACCGAACCACACAAAGTAATATCTTGTATGATTTATCCTTCCCCCAAGAGCACAGAGAGGAGCTACATTGAAAAAATTGCGAGGCATTTATTGACCATTTTTTGCTTCCTGTTGTCTCGCTTGGGTGGAAATGTGGAAGACGATGAGTGCGTCTTTCCGTGCGTGTGGAATTTTTGCTACACGCACAATTTTTCTGGACAAACACGCGACTTGGGACTGTTGTTAGAATACCAGCACTGCGCTCCATTTCTCGGTTCATGCCACACACATTCTGGAGTGGTAAAAAATAAAAGCGAGATAGTATACGAACATTACGCACAATTTTTTTCTCAACCTCCTCCTCATAAAAGTGTTCCGGTTCGTGTTAAAGTGCGAGAAAATTGCCAACTGAGTTGAAAAAGCGAGGGAGATGGCAAGTCCCTCAAGTAATTAGGAGTGTAATCCTCACATGGAGAAAGAATTATTGTGTGTTGTTCCTACTGCGTCAAAGGATGATAAAAACAGCTTGGATCTCAGTCAAAATGTGCAATTACCTTTTCCCATTTCAATTTTTATTTCACGCCACACCGCATGCAGGAGTAGTACAATAGGTTCACAATACGACAGCACTTTTTTGAGTTCATCTCACTCAAAACAATAAAACAATACTCCTTAAATGCTATATTACGTACATTATCAGTTGTAGAACGATACTATGCTAGGACACCTAAAATACAACACAAAACTCCATGGAACTGTGAATAAAATGTACCACCCGATACTTTTCTCATGCGGGTTTCGTCAGCTCATGTCTCTTGTCCATTACCTGTACAACGGATACTACTTTTTCAAGGGTTTACATTCATAAACTACACGAAAATGCTATATTCCAACGGTTAACGTAAACAAACATCCATTAGTCCAGCATTTACTATGTTATCTTAATGACTCCGACTGGCCGACTGCCTATATGTGCCTTATACAGAAAAATACATCGATTATATAATAAGTAATTCTAGGCTCATTTCTATATTTTCTATCTCCATCGTAAACTTAAACTTAAGATATTTTATAATTTTAACGAAAATTTTTAAATAAATATTGTAGTTTAAGTTATTTCACATCGCAACTCACAATACTATATTATAATATTAATAAACACAAGACAGACAAGACTGATGTATAAGTTGTAATGCAATATTTAACCATATACTTCTTAATGTAGTTATGTCGTTTTAGTTTTCGATGACATTGACATTTCCTAAGGACAATAATGACACACACACACACAGAATCCCATGCAATCATGAATCATCCATACCTGATCGTGATCATATGATCCGACTTCAAAATCACGTTTAAAAGTTTATTAATTGGGTGTTGGTTGACACAAAAAGGAGCAAATCACAACATAATATTATACGATCGACGATGACGACTACAGATGACTACTTATAGGAGTTAGAACAGAAATATAGTGGTTATATATTAGCTCTGGAAAAATTTTGAAGGTTAGGGAACATGGAGGAGCCTACAGGATAATTTTACAGTTATATTTCACACTTTCTCCAATTTCTTTTGCACACATACGAGGATTTGTAATGACGAACGCACGTAGCTCATTTGTCTTGGCTGGCTCATCAAGTGGCATCGCATCGGTTGGACTTCATAGAGCTCACGTCAGGACGAAGAGAAGAATGAGGACCCAGTAATGGGACATAGTTCCGGTGACTCCAGTCGTCGTCGTCGTTCGCATTCCTCCACTGTGCTGCATGGCAGCGGGATACTCCCCTACAAAAATTAACAAGGTACACGCGTGCATGAGAATCGGCACAATTAATTGGCTCAATTTATCTTGTGCTGGAGACACTCTTCGAAAAACTGCTTTTTCGAAACCCGCCTTCTCTTGCTTTTCCACTAAAACTGCGTCTTTTTTATCTTTTCTTTCTCCCAAGGAAAGAAACAAACCTTAAAGGGGAAAGCGCCACGACATGGTATCGAACCGACTTTTCCTTGCATTCTGGCTTTTGGCAATGCATGTTTGAAACCTGAGGAACTTCCTCTTGTTAAACAGTACGTGAAGACATTTTCTTTCTTTGTACCTTTTGTGTTACTTATAGCTTCAGAAACTAACTAAACGTACACCTTTTCCGTCGCTCCCCCACTTTGTACATTTCAGTTCTTGTAGCTCTCTTAAGAAAACTCATAAGTAACTCAAACTTAAATGAAAAACTCAACCGGCACGTTTTCGCTCGTTGATACTCCTTCCCTGTGCAATTTACTTCCAAATCCCGTTTTCTCCCGTCACCCCAATTTTTTTCATTTTAGTGCATGATGATACTATAATACTATCTTTCTTTATATGTCCTCATCCTCAGTCCTCGTCTCCCTTTTGTTATTTTTTAAAAAGTAGGGTTTAAACGAGGCTTTACTTTGATTAAACTTCATGAACAGCCACGCCACAAGGCCAAAAAATTGGGTTTCTAGTCCGGTTTTTAAGGTTCTTCAGGTCGGTAGTCCTAGTGCAAAGTTTTTATGCTATCCTAAACTTCGCCTGATAAAATGCGAAACACAGTGCCCTGTTGTAGTGGGTGGATGAGTGCAGTAAACGACCGGTTTAACACACTGTACGTTACAACTTACAACTTTCAACTTGTCGTCATTTTTGTCAACATGGCTACTTACTGCACTGCTGATCTGATGAGATGGGACAAGATAAGAAACATTGGTATGCTCTCACAGTGTAACATGATAAATCGAAACCGGACTATGTAGCAGAATGACAAGAGCAGAATGCTATTGCTCAATAGCTATTGAGCAATAGCATAATGCAAAAGTAGCAGATTAATTAGAATCTTCTTTCGAGTCTAGCAGAGTGAATACAAATAATACAATCTAAGCAAAAAATCGCAGCTAAGCCGTACGGTGCTCAAAGAAATGACTATAATGCGCATACTATGCTATGTCCGACTAAAGAAACCAGGCTCAAGAGTTCTGCTTGTAAACTATGTCGTCGTATTTTAACTAACTTACCAACTCATTACGTCATTGTCATTACAAAAAGATAGATAGACAGAAAGTATGATCCACGCATTTCTATTTTCACTTTCCCACGAGCAATATATGATGTAGTGAAGGGGGTTCTCAACGGCACATGCTTATGAAGCAGAGACTAGAGACTGGGAAAGTTCCCTAGGTTGGTACCTAAATTACTTTATTATGATTGAGGCAGGAGAAGTTCACTCATAGTTGCACGGCTGAAACAATAGTCATAAAAGTTCATTAAACCTAATCAGCTGTGATGATGTCAATTAGGATTTGTCACTACTATAGTATGGCGTAAACGTCACAGTTGACTCAGTAGGCTATGACCGTTTCTTTCTAAACTAAGAAAACAACAAACGTAGAGTGAAAGAGCAAGTGAAAGTGGAAAGGCAGTGTGTCGGAATCTGGAAACCGAATCAGAGGAAAGAGGAAATCCGTGAAGGAAATTAAACTTACCGTTGATAATGTGAACGTAAATTGTGTTCTGGGTCAGATTGCCCAACGAGCAAATGTACGGGCCTGAGTCGTTCCGTCGGGCATTGGCAATGTAGAGGACACTCACAGCTCCTTCCTTTTTTATTGTCGTCTTCACACTGAAAACACGCATAAAACAAAATAAACATTGTTGTAGCATTGTCAAAACAAAATTGTTTCTTATCGTCTCTATGTCCATTAAGAATACTCATTCTTTAATGCATAGAAATTGTATAGCATTGATCGTCTGGTATAGAAACAGCAATAAAACATTTGCAGAAGAAGCGGTCGACATGAAAAGAAAGCGCAAAAGAATGAGTGAATTACAATTGCATTAGTGACTTTCAATGGAAAGTCCCACTTGACAGGAAGAAGAGTGCCAGTCATTTTTCCCGGCAAGAAAAAAACCGCTGACCATTCACTGATAAAATTAGGTAACTTGGACGTCCTGTCAGAAGTCAACAACGTAACTTCATTACAGAACAATGTTCGAACAAAAAAAGAATATCCATCAACCGCAATCCATAAGAAGAACAGACCGGATCCAACCATTTGCTTACTAGGTCACAAAACTATCAGTTTGGTCCACCCGTTCAATTTTTCATACATAGTACCTTATTTTCTTAAAGAGAAAGCAATTGTAATTTTTCTTATGGAAAGTCAGGCACGATTTAAGCCATCACCTAAAAAATGAACCCCTTGCAATTTCGCAAGTAAGGCAAACCCATTAAAATAACCGTTAAAGACTCCCTCAAGGGAAAAATGGTACGAAGGGGAAAGAAGTACGCGCGCAAAAAAAAACGGAGTAAAGTGAACAAACTTGAGATGTTCACTACTTGCAAAATGTAAGAAAAGTGAAATGAACGAACGGATCGTTGCACATTTTCATAATTTACATTTTATGGGATGAATGCACTTATATACCAGCTGCATTTCCCGTGACTGAAATGGCACTCATTTTTTGTACAGAGATAGATGCCCTATTTTTCCTTTTTTCCATTACGTACACACTGAAAAAAATCAGTTTAATAAACCATAAAAAGAACGGAAAGAGAAATAATGTACGTATGTATACTATTCCATAATTTTGTAAAAATGGTTATAGCCATAGCATTTTCGACCAATTTGTTGTTAAACGTCGTTGATCATTAACGTGCCACTGTACATATAATTTGAATAATGTAATATTATTATTAGGTTATTTAACGAATTTTTTATTATTTATTATTAAGTTGTATAGAGTTCTATAAGTTATTTATTCTGGATTCTTCTGTAGTAATAATACAGTTTATAGTTATAGTGTTTTGTTTGTTGTTTGTTGCTTCGTGTTCGTATTTCACCATAGCTGAAGATAGAAAGTATAGAATTATAACAAAGTTAGGATAAATATGTTTAAAAAGGCCATAAACTTATTTCGTATATTGCATCAAAACTTCGGGAAACTTCTGCGGTGGACAAATGGCAACATTCTAGGATTTTTTTATGAACATTTTATAAACATATTTAACATAATTTCGAACTTTTCGGCCATAAACATATTTTTATACATATTTTGGGGATTTCTATAAACATACAATGTTAAATAATATTTTTATAGCCGAAAGGCAACATTCTAAGATTTTTTTATGAACATTTTATAAACATATTTTACATATTTCGCACTTTTCGGCCATAAACATATTTTTATACATATTTTGGGGATTTCTATAAACATACAATGTTAAATAATATTTTTATAGCCGAAAATTAGAAAATGCATAATATCTTTCAGGTTTTCAATGAAATTAAAGGAAAAGTTCACAAATATAGGTAATCTTTAACCCTACCCCTGACCACCACCCACACATCGTTGGTCGTTGTTTGTCACTTTTCACGTACTTCCCACCTTCCCGTGATTAACTATTTTATTTGTTTTTTAATCGTAATTTAATTGTAATGTTTTAGTTTTTAATTTTTTGTTTAAATTTCTGTTCACTGTTGAATGTTTTTCTGTTTTTCTGAATACATCCCACTTGTCTTTTGCTGAGTAACCCGTTTTACCACTTGTCCTTTTACAAATAGATGGAACATTGAAATGAAAATGAAAAATTCGAAAATCCCAAAATTCTTAAACCCGCTGCAATTGAAAAATTCGAAAATTCCAAAATTTTTAACCCCGCCAAAAATAAAAAATTCGAAAATCCCAAAATTCTTAAACCCGCTACAATTGAAAAATTCGAAAATCCCAAAATTCTTAAACCCGCTACAATTGAAAAATTCGAAAATCCCAAAATTCTTAACCCCGCCAAAAATGAAAAATTCCAAAATCCCAAAATTCTTAAACCCGCTGCATTTGAAAAATTCGAAAACCCCAAAATTCTTAACCCCGCCAAAAATGAAAAATTCCAAAATCCCGAAATTCTTAAACCCGCTGCTATTGAAAAATTCCAAAATCTCAAAATTCTTAAATTAAATCCCGCGGTAAAAACATTTAAAATTTCCCACTTAAATTTGAAGTTACTTAAAAAAATCTGTCGAATTTGTAAAGATAGACATATATATTCTTGTACAGTTACCTTGTTTTTATGAATATTTATAAGTTATTTTACATGTTTTTGCCGAAAACAATTTTTTTTAGCAAATTGTGTGCTTTTTGAGCTACTTGTTTTAAAAAGTATCACACAGATCCACATTGTATTTAGTATAATCGGTTTTATGTAATGCAAGATCGGCTGTGTTGTAATTGTAATGCAGGAGTTTGTTTGACTATGTTTAGTAAGTTGATTCATGTACGGAATGAATTTGTGAATAAATTCCTGAAAACTGAGCCCAAAATTCGTTCCCAGAAAAGTGTGTATTTGTTTCTCTAGTAATCCCTTTTCGGGGGTAAATTGCTCTGATCGTAATCCCCACATAAGGACATTTTTTGGTTACCATGTTCCCCATTTTTTTAAAAATTGTCAATGGTGTCTGTCCCCGGTAAAGGGTTAACACCGTAGAGTTTCCTAAATCCTAATGCTTACTGAATTTGCCGTCCGGCATACGGGTCAAAAGTCTCAAATTATGCTCTCATGATGCTCAGCACTACCCAACAGGAGCCAAATCTTCTTCTTTTACGATTTCTCGTTTTCTCCATGTAAACATTTCTTTGATAAACTTTGATAAACTTCGGAATTCCATATTTTACAGAGTTCGAATGCATCTTAGTTAAAGGTAAACATCTAACATCGATCAGCATTTTAGCATGAACAGGAGCCACAATCACAAACCTGTTCCAAAATTTTTCCAATGTGCCGCGTTTGTTCAGGAAATATGTTATTCAGCTATGATTCGTATCGTTAAAAATTAAAAAAAAAACAATATTTGTGATGCATTTATGTTTAGTTTTGGATGAAGGAATCTAGATGTTTAACCATGTGCATATATTTAACGCCCGCAGTTGAAGATAATGATTGAAAAATGGTACCGTATTTGCTCTATTAAGAAACCCAGCGTCACTAGCAATTCTGACCTCCTGAAGACTGGGTCACAAATGGAGAGTGGGTTCGTATCAGAAGCTGGGTGTTTAATAGAGCAAATACGGTACTAACTAAATTGAGAAGTTGGCGGTATTTTGTCAACAGGTTTCCGAAACAAAGAAAACGATTTTTATTTCTAAAAGACTTGCTTTATTTTGTTTTTGTATGTTGTTTTTTGTCAGTTTGAAATAAAATGCACACACATACGACGGATGAGACGATAAAGTCAAAAAGAGTGAGCGGCGTTTCTGTGATCACTCAAGTGTAAGAAACGCATTGTTTTTGTGAAAATTTATTTTGTTTAAACTTTATCTGTGTAAAAAGCAAAAGAGTGAGTGAGAAGATAAAAAAATGAAAAAGGGAAGGGAAGAAGCAGACGAGCTGAGGATTTTTGTTCTCACTCCCTTTTCTTTTGGGAGCAGCGTGACAATTGCTATAAGATAATAGGAGTTGAGCATCTTTTCATCCTTACTTGTGTTCACATTCAGATAACCACTTGACTTGAATACATTTTTGTGTGCGACGTCTCTATACGAATCGTTTACGGTGTGACTTGCGTATGATGATAGAAGAAAGAATACAACAAAACAACAGACAACAAACTCAACAAACCAAAATTGTGATCATCACCTTCTCCACTCGCTCTCCTCCTTTTCAACTTCTGGATGATGCGCTAAGTAAAGCATTCCCGATTTAACAAGAAGAACAAGTATTTCTAGTGTACTATCATTGCATATATAGTCGTCGTCTTTAAGACTCAACACACAGATGGACATTTATTGTTGACGTAGGAGACGGGCTGGTAGCGGTGGTATAGTCTGTGTTATGCAGGCTATGCTCTCCAGAAAACAACAAAGGTAATCGCTCACAGCTCAACTTTATTTAGTCATGGCGAAAAGAGGAGCGAATCCGACAAGGCGAAGAAAAACAAGAGAACACAGGGAGAAGAACAAGGTATCAGAAGGAAAAATGGAAGAAAAAAAGGCCTACCCTTGGGAGGGTGATTAAGTTAAGTAAACTTAAGATTAGTTGCTTCTTTGCACTTGCACTCACTCCTGCTTCAATCTGACTTTTCATCATAAGCATGATGGGTGTGGGAAATCATTTAAAGGACTAACTACTCTCACTGACTTTGTAATAGCACACAAGAGATCTTCCTTCCGTTTGAAAAAACAACTTGTAGGAATCATGGATTTATGAAGCACCCATTTGGAACATTTCTAAAATAATACAGGATGCAAAAATCAATCCGAATGAGCAAGAAAGATTAGTATTTAAATACAGCTGGTATCGTTTCGTATCATGCGTTTTTCCTCATGATACGTCATACGTGATGCATAGCATAATGATTAGAAAAGATGCTTCATTTGTTTGTATGGCTGTTTCATGTTCATCTCATCTCGTCATGTCGTCATTTTGATTTTGGTGTTCTCGTCAACAGGCACAGCACAGGAGCAGAAGTATTCGTTTCACACAGACAGCACATGTCAGGCACCACAAAGTTATTTGTACTGATTACCGTACACAAAAGGCGTCATTGAGACGATGATAAAGTGGTAGTGAGACGACTTGAGGGAGTAAGTCAAGAAGTCAAATTTGCAAGTCATAGTTGGTTTTTTCCCTTGGTCCGCTGTCTGTCCTCTCTCTTTGGGAGAAAAATGGGTGTTCTCTTTCATGTGTATCCTCCCTGTCATCTTTTATCGGCAGCTTGTTTCCTTTGACTTTGTGTCTGCCTACCTGAGAACTAATCATATAAAAACTCGAGGGCATCACCAAAGTGTGGGTATTACAAACTTATTTCATGTGTGTACTACAGAAGAGTCCTTTTTCAAAAAAACAACAACACTTGGCCTCCATCTACAACCAAAAAGATAATGGTTTGATGACGATGATGATGACGTTCAAGCGTAGTATAGTAGAACAATAGGTCGTCGTACACAGAGTACATCACTCCATCATCGAAACAATAGAAGACAATACAAAACACACACGCAGCAGCCAGCAGCGGAGACTGAGCAAACCTACCCACCGCAACACCGGATATTAATTTTACCTCAGAAAATTAAAAGATGACGGAATTGGTTCGAAGGTGGTTTTTCAGGAGGAGGAAGCCACCAATGAAGAACACCATTTCACTCTCATCACATCACTCTTGAATCCAAAGGTCCATTCTTCTTCTTAACTCTGTTTGAGTTGTTGGTATCGTCCGTCTTCAAACTTGAAAGATTCATCCCTTACCTCAAATAAAACCTTCCAATTCACAACTTCTCCTTTTGATACAGGAAAACGGTTTGACCAGACACATACACTATACTCAATAGGCAATACACAAACCGCCGCCACCGTCGTTGTTTATTGTGGTTTTTAATATGTTGCTGTCTATTAGAACAACAATCCCAAAATGGATCCCACCCTTTCGACGACCGTAATGTGCCCATTATGCCTATGCAAAATTAGATCAAACTAATAATTTCCTTTTTTCGCCCCGTGGTTTACAATCCACCAGGAGAGCAATTGCTGTCCGTAGCAACCACACACCAACTATCGTTTTTTGCTGGAAATGTTAGAGAATATATATATTGAATGTAGTAATTTTAATGTATTAGCATTTCCAACCGACGTTTCAGACATCCTACAAAAGTGTCCTGTGAGACAGTGACAACACGTATATAATTCCCACACTCTCCCTTTTACCACACACAAGGACCGCTGGATATTTATTGTTTACGGCTCATGTAATCTCTTGGGATGCTAACCAGTAATTCAGCTTGATCTCAAGTAAAGTAGCCGACACATTCATTCGATCTTGTTGTAATCGTATTTTCGTATGTGAGCTTAGAGTTTTAAAAAGCATACACGTTATTAGTTATTGGCCTTATTCCTCCTGTAATTTAAAATACAAACTGAGTGTGAAATTTGACTATCATAAAAAACGAAGGGTTACTTGAAGTATAGAAGATGATTTTTGTGCTGGGCGCAATATAACAGTTTAGGTTGGTATAAAACAATAAAATGCAAAATGCAATTAGTGCATAAGGAGGCTGAGATGAAAGGGCAATTCAGATGAGATTAAGACAGAAAGAATTTATGTATGCCTGTGGTTTCTTTGGAAGTGAGGGAATGACAAGTCTGCAAAAAGCGAAGACGCAGCAGCCGACACATAAGAAAGAAGAAAAAAGAAAGAACGGAGAAGGGCAACGACGCGGTCGCGGTATGTCTTTTATGAAAGAGGCAAATGGTAAATTTGACACGTATCTTGTCTAATTTGTTACATTATTGTCTTGTTACCATGTGTTTTGAAAGAAGGATTGAGAGAGGGTGAAACACACTGAAAAGTATTACATATTTAGTAGCTTGCTCTCTTGCCTGCTTCGTCGTCATCATCATCGTCGTCTACTTCTACTTTCGTCGTCGTCGACAAGTAGGCGAGAATTTTGTGAGTTTCAAAGTCTCCGTCTACAAACGCTTATTAGGCAACTTCTCCTCGGGAATAGGAAACTCTTTAACTCACAGCTTCTCCTTGTAAATACAAATACTTAATTCTTTCTCTTTGTGCGTACTTACTCACAGCTTCAGAAGAGTACACGAAGAAGCTTCTCTTAAAAGATGATGCGGGCAACAAATTATGAACAGCAGCAAGCTTTCCAAAGGGGTTTCGTTTCGTCTTCGTTCTTTTGCCTATCCTTCTTCCAATACTCCAAGTCTCAAATTCACATGCACTGAGCATCATAAACGCGGCTTATATTTATACTGTTTATCCAGCGGCTTTTTGAGTTACTCAAGTGGATCTTGTCGGTCCCTCTGACTCTTCATTCGTTGCGACCACTTGCCGACACAACAAAACGATACATAAGAGCTTCCACCTTAACAATGCAATCACTTTGTGTATGCGTTTGTAGGTAACGTCCTGTTGTGTGTACAGGGTACCACACGTCCTCAAAACCTTGAACACTGAACATGCTGCACACACACAAAACGATTCATCTTCAAAATTGAAACTCCTAATTTTCATTTTCTTACAAAAACAAATTGCCTCACCATCCATGCAAAATTGACCAAAAATCGTTTTTTTAAATCATCACAGTATATGCTAATTGATATTTTTGCACTCATTTTTGCAAAATATGAAAATGAAGATACAGAATGTGAAAGTTATTTATCATGATAAATTAGAAACAAGTTTAGTTCAAATTACCACAACCTGACCCGTAGTTATTACTCCAATCCGTTTATTAGGAGGAAAACAAACCAAATCTTGTCCTATCGTAAAATAAAAATACTACTAACAAACTTTTTTTTGGACAATAAAACTTTTTAGGAATGATTTTTTTTTCATTCTACCCCATGCAGGATAAGATGATAACCAACCTGTGCATGGCACGATGGTACAGTCATCATTCTGACCTCGTAAATTAGAAACAGTACACAGAGCAACCCGAACAAAACAATTCGTCCTTTGTTGTATGAACCGTAGTCGTAATCATATCAAAACTTTAGTAACCGGAAAAAACGTCAAATGATAGCGCAGCAGTAGCTGATTCTCATTTTCGTCGTTTATATCTTCCATGCTTGTATTTAGTGCACAATCCACCTGTGTATTTTTTTCTTCATTTGCTAACGTTTATTTCTGTCCGAGTTGTTGCTCGGATCAATCATATTATAGTACCTATGAGTGAGTCAGAGTCGAGTCGACTCGCCTGAGCTCGCCGTATCTTTTTTTGGTTTCCCTTACAATCATAATCATCTTATTCGTTTGATACGTAGACTCA
>JABASF010000728.1:0-33094 GCA_019776145.1 Harlomillsia oculata
TTGCATGTTCGCTTGTATTTTTTCATTCTTCAGATAAGAATGTGCATACACAAACATTTTCTAGGTTTTCGAGTCACAAGTCACCACATCCATCATCCATGCTCCACATTACAATTTGTCTCTATATTCGCTCATCAACGCAAAGCTATAAGAAACGACAACATTATTCAGATGATATAACATAGCATCTGAATTATGTTAATTTATATCTGAATATAAGCTAAAGCTCCAGTTTCCAAGCTCCAGATTTCCAGCAATCCAACGTTGCATTTGAATTATTCCATCGGAGAAAATTAGGTAACCACTAACCAGTAATTATACACAGTAACCCATATTGAGAAAATCGCTTTTGGGATTCATATTGTAATTCAAATAATTAATGCATTGTTTTTCCATATTTGGGGTGATTTTTAATCTCACCTTAAAAAACTGAGAGAGCACATATTGAGGCTTTGTACGTGCAAACTGGAAACATGGGGTAAAGGGGAAAAAATTAGGTAATAATGTAAAGGAAAGTTTTGAGACATGAGGAAAAGTTTTGGAAGTTAAGTTTGATGGAGGAAACTCATTGAAATTGATAATCTCATAAATCTCATTTTGGAATGTATGGACAATGGAAACGGACTTGTGACTCGAAAACCTAGAAAATGTTTGTGTATGCACATTCTTATCTGAAGAATGAAAAAATACAAGCGAACATGCAAAGACGAAGAAACATATTTGAAAGGCTAACAAGGACTGTTTGTAATTCGTATGACACTTGTGTTGATTGAGATCGTCAATTTTTTTTATTGTGTTATGTGTATGAATTTTTGTCATAGCGTTCGTCTTCGTCATGAATGCGTGCATGCTCGTTTAGTGTAAACTTTTGCACGACATTACTCGTTTGCTAATGTAAGAATTATCATTTTGTATGACGGTTTGCTCCTTGCTCGAGATGAAACCTCCAGAGGATATGTGATATCGAGATGACATGTCATTATTAATATTGTGATATATTTGACTTTATGCTGTGCACGAGTGTAATGTTTTCCATGAAAGACCACTCTCGTTATCATCACAAATAAGGATTGTATTGTTTGCATGCGGAGTTTCAGCAGTATAATTCCACTTGACGATTTTCTGAGAAGCTTACCCAACTGTGTTTGCCAATGGATTCGTTTATTTTCCGTAAATACGGATAAACAGTACAGTTTAGTTATACTGGGAAACGAAATGAATGCAATGGATGGGAGCTTATGGTAATGTTCACAATAGTAATTAAGGATTTGATGAACCATGGGAAAAGATCCTTCTCAAAGTCCAAAGTTTATGACACCATGCAATTTTCAGGTTCACTTGACTTTGACTTTGACAGGTTTAAACGTTTAAATCGTATAGAAGTTTGCAAAGACATTTGCTGTTGATGATGTTTGCTGAAACGGACGGAAATTGGTGAGATCAGCTCTCGTATGTACTTGAAACTTGGAGTGGCTTTTTTCTCATTAAATTTGTGTCCATAAGTAAAGACAAGCTCGACAACCAGCACTAACAAGCTCGTTGTATAGCCAAAGAAAATAACGAGGTAAGCACTAAAAACATCATGAAGTTCAAGTTTACCTCGATTTTGTCTCAATTGCTTAGAACAAACGACAGTGAAGTTTCTTCTGAAAGCTCTCAAGTATCGGTAATTCAACCCAATTTGCTTCAACCAGGCAATTCTACGCACATTCAATGCCATGGAAAGCAGACATGAAAGCAAAAACAATTTAGGTTGCGCGTTGCACTTATACAATCAAATTTAACTATAATAAGTTCATTTTAACTGAATCACATCACAATGCAATTTTGTAAATTATGAAAAGCAGGGTCGAACATCTTCATACCTGTAATTCCAAAATTCTTTAAATGGAGATTGCTTCGGCAAGACCATAGCACTGGGCATTGGGGCATTGTGAACAGGTAAGGCTGACAGTGAACATAGCTGCTGTGGTTCAATTGTGGGACAACTCAAGCCCAAACCACGATAGAATTGTTGTGACAAATCGATGAATGGAAATGTAGAATTCTTTCCTAAATGCTCAATTGCCATACTGAAATTCGTGAGCGATCCAATATTCGGACTCTTTGTGTCATTTTGAAGTTGCTGTCATGTAAGTACACAATTGCAACTGACATTATTACGAAGTTTCTTAGCATTTGTAATTTGGAAACAATAAAGTTTGAAATTGAAAAGTAACCTTAATAATTAATACGATTGTGGAGCTTGCATTATTTCCGTAGATGGGCCAATTGGTTCGTAATAAACTTGAGAAACTTGTAATTGACGCTGTTTCCACTGACAGCATGGAAACTATGGTAGAAGAATAGGCAATGTAACATACAAGCCCAGTCATCATTGCCACAAGCATCAGAATTCTCAAAGAGATTGATTCTGTTTTAATGCTCCAACCTGCATCATAATTAAAACGTTGCAGTAGTCAACCGCAAGGAAAATATAATAGTAATTTAATGAAATGTATTATGTATGCACTTTGTGACAATACTGCACTGAAAATCCACAGCCAAGCGGGTTCAGTATCACCATTGTTTTCGTCAACATGTAAGTATTGTTCAACGACTCTTGAAATGATCAAAAAACTGAAGGACAATAAAATAACCATAACAAATATGGACATCCATACGTCTGTACTGAACGGGTATGTGTACAAATCCCGGAATGAGCTTATAGGAGGCTGCACGAAAAAAACACTCAACCTAAAATTTAGAAATAAAATTCAAGGTTGAACACTAAAATAAAAAACGTTTGATGATGAAAATTCCTCAGTTTCTGTTTTTTTAATTAACCAGTCATCCATGGTTGGTTGTAAAAAATCCAAATATTTTGCCCTGTACACAAGCATCGTTGTATGAGAAATCTGCAGATCTAATTCTAGATTCATTAGACGAATCGACGAGTTGCCTTTCAAAGTTTCGTTGTTGGGATGCATTCGAATCCATTCTCCAATAAATTCTTTTGTTCTGAATAGGGTCCGCAAGCATTAATAATTCATAATACTTACTTTTCTTTAGAGTTTTCAGGAGTTTTCAAAGAACTTGTATTACTATATTATTAACATACCGGAAATTTAGAGTATCTTCTAAATCTCTCAAAAAGTTCACTGCAATTCCTCCAACAAAGCTTACATTTTGACTACTTGTAATTTTCACCAAATGCTCTAGCTCAGTGACTTCGCCATCCTAAATTGGAATTGCAAAATGTAATGTGACTGATATAATTATATTGTTGAAATGTAAAATCCATTATATTGTGTTACCATTCCTGCTGCTGCATTAATTGTAATTCCTTTGAAATCAACACGATTATTAGACATTTCTAGCGTTAACGTAAATTGATCGCACAATGGCATTAGGTTTATCGAAGACACACTTGACGTAAAGCTTTTATTTTTCAGCGAATAAATTTCCAATATCATTTGCATTGGACTCGAAATCAAAAATATTGATGGGGATTTGTAAATTCGCCACGAACGAGTCAGATCTTCTAAGACTTTCGTTGTGTTTTCGCATTCTGCACATATGACATACATTTTGGATACGTTTGCTGATTTTTGCAGTATATCCTCCTACAAAGCAATAAAGTATATAAAGAAACTCCTAGCATGATAATTTTATTGATTTTATTATTTTAGTACAATAATTAAATTTTAAGGTTTTGAAAATATACTACCAATGAAACCATTGTTGCGTCAATAAAGCGCAATGGAAGTCTATCATGATTCCTTTTCTGTGTCCAATTATTGTTCTCACTCATGGTTTTTACAGTATGCAAACGCCATGACAGCATTTGCAACAAGGCTAAAATTGCAAGGAATCGTTATTAATATGAAGAAAAATGCTATTAAAGGAACGATTAAAATGCAATAAAGTTCCTTACTTTCAGTGCAATCGCCTTGTGTCACAATTTCGATATCGGAGCTACGAAACTCAGAGTCATGTAAGCAATCAAATAATTTTTGAACGGTAGCAACGAGTTCGGTACACGTTAACACAGTCGTAAATGTGATTGCCAGAAGAATACAAATTATATCGAGATGAATAATCATATTATTAATTTGACCCTTAGTATAAATATCGTTCAGTAGTGACTTCCGTTTACCTTTCTTTTGTTCTCACTCTCACCAAACATAGATCATGGAATGAAACAAATTCATGCTCGTTTCGAAGTGACATTTTCCTATTTATTATGAATTATAGATTGTTCATAACAGTTCGCTATGCCGGCGGCTCATAATAAAACCCCCATTCACAATGACAGCTCTAAATGCCGATGTCAATAGTAAAAGTTTTAGAAATACTCTAATTGAGTCGTTAAGTTTTTTTTTATTTATGACAGCATTCGTAAGGCCAAATAGAGAAAAATTGTTTACAAAGATGACACACAATTCAAAAAACACAATAATGTTCTTTTCATATGAACTATGGTGTAAATGACACTGTTTACAAAGCATTCAATAGGTAAAGGTCCAGTTTATATTTGATCAGCTCCATTTCATTTTACACCTCTTGACGAACGAGCTCGTACAAAAAAGTCCAAATGAAGCCAATGAATGAAAAATGATGTGGGTGAGACCTTAATAAACAGGCCTTACCTGAAGTGAACGTTTATCAGCATCGTCTGATTGTGAGCACGTTTGCAAATAAATATGCCAAGAGAGACAAACGATGTGTTCTTATGCAGGTTTGGTTTGGTGTGTGTGTCCATATTCCAATTTCCATTACCAATTATGGATGTCCACACATGACGATTTGGTTATTTGGCATTGGCTTTTATTTCTCTTTGCATCTGTAGTATGTTTCAATGTCAGTGAGCGGTTTTGTCTCCGTTATTCAGAGGTTTTATGTTATTTTAAAACTAGTAGTTTATAAAAGTTAGCAATTGATTTGTACTTGTGTTCAACTTGAATTTCAAATATAAGGCTTTATCAAACTAACTTTTGTGGGTAAGTTTCGATACAGAATAAGTGGTATTGCAGAACTGATAAGTATTATTGTATTAATTATCATTTAGTCAACACCCAATGTTACAATGCGTGTTTTTACTTTGGTATTTAGATAAAATTTAAAAAGTTTGGAATTGAGCTTGAACATGGAAAATAGCATCACTAACGATATTAGTTACCGATCTCGTCGGTTCTTGGACACGGATTTGGAATATTGGTCCTTAGCCAAAATCGGGGAATACGAACGGACACCGTTGTTCGAAGCATCGTTGAAAGCCCTTTGTTTACCGTTAACAGAAATTCGAAAACTGCTATTAAAAGAGAGACGAAGCAATCCAAGCTTTGAAGCTGCTTGGACAGACTCAGAAAGAATTTACGAAAAGAAAATGACAATTAATTCCGACAAACTGAAAGGCCCTAAAGAATATTATCTTGCGATTATTTGCTACACTCAAAATTATCCAGAGGTCATTTCGGATTTTGTGACAAGATGTTACTCATTGAATGTCGACATCTTCGAAGACTTCCCATACAAAAGCTTATTGTTTCTTCTCATTCAGGCTGAGTTGCGTATGACTCAAGAAACCAATTACGACTGCGACACTAAAGCTGGCATTCGAGTTTACAGAGCTTTAGGTCCACAGATTAGTACAACACATTTAAAAGCAAGAGATTTGGTTGCTTTTCGACAACTCACATCGACGACCATGGATCCTAAAATCGTAATGGAGAATGTACAAGAAGAGGGAGGAACCATTGTTGAAATTGAAAGACTAAACTGGTCATTCAGAAATATAGACTTTTGTTCTTTGTACCCAATGGAACAGGAAGTCCTTATTTGGCCTTGGACAAAGTTTTATGTCGAGAGAAAAGAAATCCTGGCATTTAATATACACAAAATTGTTTTAAGACCAACAAGCCAAAGTTTTATTGACGACATTCTGTAAAAATAAAAACAAGCAGTAGTTCATCGGCTTTTTAATTGTTGTTGACGTATACCTTGTGCCAATTTATTTGCGAAACATTCGTGTAATTAAGAATTCGGTGTTCTTGTCTTTAATTGCTATGTTAATTGACCCCGATTTTCAAATGACGAATAAATTATTCGATACTCACTTTGGTCCATAATTATCACGGCGTTATAACTGAATGAAGGAACTACCCGGTGTGTCATCGAAACGTCCAATTAGAGGGAATAATTGAGTTTACTGTTTGAGATAACAAGTTTAGCCTTGACAATAGCCCTAAACTGTAAGAAACGCAGTAAAACTTCTTTGGAAAAGCATTCCTTAATTAAAGTTAGACAGATACAACCGTCGAGCATGTTTATATAAACGTTTACATTAATACCACAAATCTAGAAGGTTATAAAAAGCTAGATCTTACCTTCAAAAAACTCTTTTCTGTAACTAGCATTCCAAGTCAGTATATCAGGTAGATGGTACGATGTTTTTCAATTTTCATTATAAAGGGTGTTTTTTCTTCTTGTGTGTTTTATCTTATAGTTTAGTTGTTTCGAGTACAAATAAAACGCAGAAAACCGCACATTTCCATTACCAAGCCGCCAAATTCGTTGGTGATATCATTCGAGAACATTTTTTTCATTGCGAGTTAATTTTTGTGCATGATGGCAGTTCTGATCATCTGAACGATATTTATTTTACTCTCAATTATTTGATGACTCACGATGTGTCTCGAGCCGGGTTGTACTACATTGACCTATGGAGGAACTTTACTACACGCCGATTTGATGATATTCATCGAGTGAGCGAATACTGTGGAGTGGCAATTGTGATGGTTCATGAAATTCGGGATCAAACGTTCAAAATTCTATTTGAATTGCTTACGCAACTGTTTGGACCAATGTTAAGAAAAGACGAAGATTACTTCTTTTTTATTTCAAACCCAGACATTACCAATGATTTACTACTATCCAAGCCATTTGGTGCTAAAATAAAATATAAAGTTGCTGCGGTGAACAATGGACATGGTTTCATAAACTTAAAAACCGTGTGCTTCTTTTGCCTTCCTCAGGGCCAGCCGGAAATCATTCGACTTCCTGCAACGCTCCAACACATACGCCTTCTTGAACAGCGTAGTGTAAACAACAACTTAGCTCCATTAAAACAAACTGTCGGAGAAAGCAATGAGCTTCATTTTTCAAATATCAATGATCTATTTCCAGACATGGTGCGGAATTTCAATGGTAGAGTAGTTCGAATGTCGAATCCGACCAGTAAGTGGCGATTTGAAATCGAGTGGCGAGATGGTCGCTATCATCCAAAAAGAGGATCTTATAAATTATGGCTGGATGAGGCCATGAAAAAATTTAATTTCACTTATGACGTTTTTTGGGCTTATGGAGATGCAGGAACCGGTCAAAAACTTCAAAATGGTACTTGGTTTGGTACAGTATCGGATATAATGCACGATCGTGCGGAGCTTGGTTTTGGTACGGGGCAAACTGTACATCGTAACAGACTTGTGGGATTTTCTTATCCTTTGTCTTATGAATGGCTCGTGTTCACATCTGCAAAACCAAAATCATATTACTCAGCCAACGCAATCTTTTGGCCTTTTGATCCTTTGATGTGGTTTCTTTCTTTGATTGGCGTGATAATTATTGGAGCTACATTCATGGGCCTAGCAAAATTACAAGGAGGAGCCAAAGCTGCAAGAACTTGGACAGTAGCTCGAACGTCGGAATACATCATAGCAACATTCTTGGAACAAGACAGAGTTGGTCCAAATAATTTGCCATACAATCCCATACGAATTTTTTGCGCTTTTTGGTTGTTATTTGCACTCATTATGGCAACGGCGTATAGAGCTAAACTAGTGTCTGTCATTGCGTTCCCTGTGTCTTATTGGGTCCCGAGTACATTTGAAGAATTGGCAAAATCTGATTATGGTATTGGATTGCACTACTTGGGAGGGGCTGCGTATAATACATTCAAATCGTCATCCAATCCCGTGTACAAAACGATATTCCGTAAATTTAAATTATTTCCCGATGATTCTGAATGTTTGGTGAAAACAAGAAAAGAAAAATTCAGCTGTATTACCTACCAAGGGGTTGCAGATTTCGTCAATGCGAAGAACCTAAGTGACAGGCATGGAAGAGTTCAACAAGCTACATCAACCGATACAACGTTTTTCCTCACAGTTGGTCTCATTATGGAAGAAAGAGCCATTTTTCACCGTAACTTTGATGCAACCATTCAGTCCGCAGTGAACATGGGCATTACTGATCGCTGGATTAAGCTTGACGAAGAACACGTGCGACAAATGCGATGGGATTGGGAAGCAACAATGAATATCTCAAAGTTTGTGTTTGATAATGCTGAAGGAGCAGTCGCTCTCACTTTAGCACATTTCATGGGCTCATTTGTTCTGCTTTTTGCTGGCATTGGGACTTGTATCTTTTTGTTTACAATTGAGTTGGTACGTCCTCATTCATTTCAGATTCGAAGAGTGATTAGAAAATTGTATGGAAAAAGAAAACCTATAAATCAAATGAGTCGCATGATTAAACCGAAAGCGAAAGGCATGGATATGATCTTGTTGGAGACAACTAAAATTGTTCAATCAAAAATATGATAATTAACATTAATTGCATTGTCGTTATATTATGAATTATGGTACAGTGTTTTACTGTAATTTAAATGGAATATGATATGTTAATGGCAAAATAAAGCATGGAAGTAGAAATTACGTAATTTTGCGATGTTTAACTTCGACCATCTTCTTTTGCTTTTATTCGGTTAAGACAATAAAAATTTCGTATGTATGCTACAAAAAGTTTTCTGTAATATTCTGGTGAATAAGCGTTGAAGAAGAAAACAGTGCGACATTCAGAGAACAGAGAAATGAAGTTGGTATATTTTAAAAGTCTACATGGCTTTAACTTCGACAACTGGCAATGACGACATTAGAAAAGGTCTAAATATCATAAGTTTGTCATAAACTAAAGTTTTATTGAAGGGACGCGAGACGAGACGAGGAAACGTTACATCATCCGGCTTTCTTATTGTCTGTAAGGTGGGAGAATAGGACCACTGAGAGGACGATAAGGTTTATCGTTGGGAAAGTGAACGAGTTGGGGTTGACCGACAGGCTCATATTGCAAATTGACTGTTGGCTCCTGACCAGGTGGTACATTGATGTCAGCTTCAGCGTCGTAGTTCTGCTCGGGTTTCTTGAGAAGCACGTTAACCTGAGTTCCTTGACCACGTTCGCCTCCCTTGAATCCAGCCTTGATAAGTTCTTCAATCTTGTAATTGGGAACTTCAATGTCTAAAACTTGAGAGCTTCCATCAGGTCCTTGCAACCAAAGGACATGTTCGGATTTGAGAGTGATGAGGTCTTTGTTGACTCCTTCGCACACGAATCGATACTTTCCCTGTCCGTTTTCTTGTCGCTGACATTCAACCGAGAGTGGACCACCACCGCCCCCGCCAGATGTTGGTCGGCGCTGGAATTGCGCATTGTCAGCAGCACCGTCCCCGTCAGGATCATAATAATTGGCTGACTGAGTTTTGGTCGGAGTAGAACTTGGCCCATAGCTTGGACGTGGTCCACTGGGTTGTTGATAGTTGTAACCGCCTTGTGGTTGTGGCATGCCCGACACCAGTACATTTACTGTACTGTGAAGTACAAACACTAAAGCCTATTAAAGCATGAAAATCAATTAACAACGTATAATTTATACTTAAGCAGTTTACGGATCAGTTTTGGTGTGCTACAATCAGGTATTAGCTTGCCTGCAATGCAATCAATTTTTCACAGTAAAAATTTATATAAATTTCATTCTTAATATAATACATGGGAAGACAGATTGAGGAGAAGGAAGTTGAGAAAGTATGAAATAATAGTATAATTGAAATAATTGAATGAGAGAATAAGGAATTGAAAACCGCGAGTTATTTTACCAAAAGAAGTTTCATTTTGACGGGTGTGAGATGAATGTGAATTCCCGTGGAGGGCCGGAAGGAAAATTTCAACGAAGAAGTAGCCGGAGGATAGTAAATGAAGGAACGTTAACGTTAGTTTAGGAACTAAGACGACGTCGACAGTCACCAGGAGAATGCGTGTAAGACTAGTTTTTGAACGGAGCTTTAAAGCCTACGGAGTACCCCTTCCTTGGGGTAAGAGAAGGTCGTTGAAGTGATTACACAATTACGGCCTGAATGCGTCCCTCTATCCACACTGTTTCCCAAGATGAAGAAATGAAATGACATGAAATAAACACTGAAGAGAGACTATGGTTGATGATTGTAGAGGGTGAAGTCCGCTGAAGGAGTCAATTTCCCCCTTTCCAATCGGCGGTGGGTCGTCAATTCGTCAAGTCTCTCTTTTGAGCAGAATGAAGAAGCCCCGGACTTCAAATTGCTAGCAGAAAGAGAAAAGAGACACGAGAATGTGCACATGATTAATAAAAAGGCTTTAGGATGATGATGAAGATGATTATGCACGATTTTTTGCGGTGTCGTGTCCAAAGGATGACTTCAACGGCGGTTTAGCATTGCTCAGTTTTAGGTAGTTCAGGCTCGGACTCTGAAAAGACTACACAACGGCTTACTGCTTAAGTACCTGATGAATGTTCAATGATGTTCAATGTACAGGCTGCCAAAGCGATGATTGTCGATTGCATGTACAATAGTAAATGGACATGCGGGCTCAAAGATGACAGAGACACACATGAGTTAGACTTCGAGCTTGGGTTCCTTCTTTTGACTCATTTCTCTTTCATTTGAACAAGACGCAATGCTCCTATCCAAAAATGCAAGTCTCTTGCTTCGTCCCATCAAAAGGTTTTGCTAATGCGCCTAATTACCAACTTCAACTAGCTTTACATGAATTACAGTTTGGCACTCACAAAAAGACCCCCTGGGAAGTTCGCTCAGTGGTTGCGTATGGGGAAATTGTTAGGCATGACCACTCTTCGGGATTTATTGTTGTGATTGATAATAAAAGAAAAGCGAAGAAGCTCCATGCGCTGTAAAGCTAAAAAAAGAGACACACAATAAAAAAAGTATAAAGTATATACATTGCGTGATGGTAACTAACAGTGCGTTATAGACATTAGATTGTAAGTTAATGACGAATGAATGCATTTTGCTGTTTTTGGCGAAGGTGAAAGAATTGGGACAAGTGCACCCTTGACTTGACACTTCGTAGAAACTGAGAGTGTGCAGAAGATACGCCATTTATTGTCATTACGAACCATTTGTTTTTCCTGCGCATATTTCTTCACAGTGTCTTCAATCTTCTCATCGGCGCAAACTTATTCAGTCATTTTGACCATTATTTCTTGTCCTTGCCGTCACTTTGTTTACATTCAAGTTGCAAAGTTGCAGCACAAGAAGCGAGATTTCGTTCACAGGAATGACTCACTCTTGCGAAAGCAAAGAAAGCTAATACTAACAAATTATAAATTGCAACCACGGCTAAGGCTCCCCTATACATATATACTACTATAATGTCAGTTGTCAACAATGTCAGACCTATGTTAAAGTATACATTTTGGCTCCTGCTTCCATGTCTGCTGCGTCATGTCTAAACCTAAAAAGATGACGAACAAAACTGCAATGCTTCAAAATCCCATTGTAAACAACTTACAAGCAGAATTTTGCATTTAACAATGCATGCAGTAGTCATTAACCATCAACCTCATTTAAAGTAAGTTCAAGTATAAAGATTTGTGAGATGATTTCTTAAGTGACATCTTCAGACAACACAAGTTTGATTGAAAAGATTTTTAAATACTTCCAGACCCACAAATTACTATTAAAACAAGAAACAAAGAAAAACAACCGTCTGTTGTTTGATTTTTAATTGTTTTCCTTACAACGTTACTTTGAGTGTGCATATTCGACGTTCTTTGCATGCATCTATTACAAATGATCCTATAGAATTACCGCCGCTTGAAAAACCTAAAGTTAAGAAATTATACGAGTCTTATAATTTCGTCCGAGGCTGTGTATTGTAATGGTTCAAAAAATAGTATACGAAATTTATGAGCTGGATAGTACAAAAGTGAATATGAGTAACTATACAATAAAAAATTAGATATTAGCCCCAAAGCCTGTAACTCCAGCGCAGTTACTTGACAAGATTGAAATCCTTAGATGGCAATTTGTATTTAAGAGCCTTTCCTTGCTTACTTGAGTGTTTCAATTGAACGTTTTGGAATGCACTTAAACTTGATTCCAAGGTTTAATGCTATGAAGTATATTAATTTAATCTTTAATAACTACTTTGAACGAAAGTCATAAAAAGTAAGGATGTCAAAGAAATTTGTGTGTTACGAAGACGAAACCCAGTAATTTCATGGTAGAAGTAGCAACGCAGTGACCAGGAAATTTAATGGATGGATTTTGAATGTTGTGGAAGGGTGAGTTCTATTCTATTCTTAGTGCTTGTGTCTTCAAGTGTGTTTGAGTGTCTGAAAGCCATGGGAGAAGCTGCGACTTTCCTTTGTCCCGATATGCCAGTGTGTACCTTTTTGAAGTCATTAATGCCTCGAGAGGAGACGGGTGAAGAATGATCGTTCTAATGTTGAAGCGAGAGCAATTAGCTAATTAACAGCAAGAGAGAACAGATACGAACTTTCATTTTTGAATAAAAAAATATGAGATTATAATAAACAAACGCCCTTTGAGTGTCGTTCATTTACAAAGAGTGGACTCTCGCCTTGTCGACAGCTCTTGTTCAAAAACTGAAGATTAGGACAGCGTAATGATAAAGAGAAAAGGAATGTTCAATGTTCACTACTAGTAGTACCTTCATCCACTCTTAAAACACAAACATAACCACACAAAAGACCAATACGGAAAATGACACGACACGACATGACCACGGGAGAATTTTATGTACCGTTTCCTATTCTAGTTTTGTACTAAACAATACGAGGAAGGTTGAGCAAAATTACTGTGTACTCCGAAAAGCACTCCACCTCTTTAAACAGCAATGAATGTACTCCTAGATTTATGTCTTGGGTAGAGGAACGCAAATGCAGTAATTAATCAGTGATTACCAACATCCATTTTTCAGTAATTATTAGCCAATATAATGTGCATTTCATTCTCCTCACGAACTGAGGGTCTACGTCTTCATACTGAGATTGTGGCCCATTCATCTCAATCAAACTATGCAATTCAACAAGTTGAGAAAGATCATCTTGCACGCTTCGCTTGCAGTAGCAATCAATTAGTCAAAAGAATGATCGTATCGATTTGTATCCATTTGTATTCTGATGAAGCCCTTTTAATGTGGTATTGTTGAACTTGACGTACTAGTCACCTCTATTACAGGGAAATGCGAAAATGATAATGGAATTTAAATTGAAAATCCGATTACAAAACGAAGGTTTAATTCATAATTTATCTTTTGCTAATGGATGGCTTATGTGGACAAAACAATAAGGTGAAGAAGAATCAATGTTGGGCACTTCCACATTATTCTCGTTCAAACTTTCATTATAAATTGTCCATTGGAAATAGTAGAGAAAAGTACTTTTATTTATTGAATGTCGTAATAAAGAGAGAAATGCACAGAGTGTATTCAAACATAATAAAATAATAAATATGATAAATAACTAATGCACTAAGCAGGTGAATTACTTGGAAGTGAATAGGTACTCAATCATGTTTCAAGAGACTGTAAAATGCAGATCGCTTGAACTAATCAATGAACGAGCAAACAATGGAACAAGGGAAGATGAGCAAAAAGAAAAGACAAAAAGGAAGGAATTGGGAGTATTGCTTTTAATAAGTGAACTCCTCCCTGAGTCGGAATGATTGAAATGCTGTGGTGGAATTCTCATCTCATCCGTCACTCAGATTGAAGACTGACTAAGAGCGAAATTAAAAGAGGCTACGCTGGACTGGTTCCACACTATATTACTATATTGCAGTATCCAAATGTGGTCAGATAAGGCAAATACATCCTATTGAAATGAGAATTGTCGGCGTCAAAATTGAAGATGCATCTTTTCGCCGACTTGCTCATTGTAATGAGGCCAACTGTGTTCGCTCACTTTTCTTACTGTGAAGGAGAAATGGAATTGTGCGCTTGTCACCCATTACGTCAGCCCACATGGTCAAGAAAAATAAACCGTCAATCCCAGAGATGACAAATGAGCTCTTCTTTCGTCTTTGCTTTGATGACCATTGATCAGAGTTACTCGTCCGTGGTCACCAATTTGTTCATTCACCAGATTTGCGTTTTATGGGTCTTGTTTACTGTCTCTGTGCTCCCTCTCCTTACACCCTCATAGTCGTCTTTCGCCTTAATTGGAGTGGCCTGTTGAAGTCGTACTTTTTCTTCACACATTCATAAATGCATGTCTTTTGATGTGTCAATAAACGACCGGATCATCTTTCATTGTGGGCACCAACTCCTCTTGAATGCGTCGAGTGCTGAGTCGCGTGGGCGTGTAATTAGTATGCATTATTCGCCGATTACCCACGGTTGCATGCGCACATCAAAAAGTCTACGGCATTTCACACGTGGTCAAAAAAGTCTTTTGCAACACTTGCACTCTCTACCGTTCCTGTTTTTTCTCACACAAGATTAAAAATCATTATTCTGTGTATATTTGTCAACTTACTAAACATAAATGCGTTTTCTTGTACCAGGCTATGTAGCGTTATGCACAAGTTGTACTGTACTACATATAGCACATGGAATGCAAAATGCATGCAAAAATAACTTTCTTTTCCTCTCCTAACCACCGAGTGAAGAGCGTGATGACCGATTATTATTACCATTCATACATATTACTCTGAGCATATTACAAATACGGAAATAGTTTTGCATAGTTTTTGTAGTGTGCGACTTCCTTGCTATCGGCATATCCTTGTGCTATCTGGCTTGGAAGTAGTGCGTATTTGGGGAAATAGTAAAAATTCAACGCACAAGTCCAAATTTCAAACGCTGTTGTAATCTGTAATGCGCTAAAAATGAGAAGACGAAAGAAAACGCTAAAGAAAATCCAAAAAATGCGCTCGAATATTATTCTGAACTGTGAATCCCACTTTCTATGTTTTTATTGCACGATCACGCCATATTCAAAAATAAATATTATACGGATTGCCACACTCTTGAAGACGACAAAATCCTATAATCATCCGACACATTTTGAATTGCTATACTTCCACATTGCAGGACGTTTAGCATATTAATAACCTTTGCCTATACTAGCTTTATTATTACATCTTCCATGTTCCATACACACTTTAATGTTAAATGTAATAGTAAAGTAGCAAGAATGAAAAAGTGTCATTATTATGGAAATTAAGTAACGATATAAACTTTATAAGTTATTAAACCTTGTACCTCTGAAAAATGATTGGAAAGAAACATCCAAGTAGCTTAAAGAATATAATACTGTGATTGTTACAATTAAACATGTAATTACATCTGCTTATATATAGTTAATAGCTTTATTATTGATTGATATTTCTATATTACATTAATACAAAAATATGATATTTGACAAGTTTGTCGTGTTCGTGCACATCACAATATTACAACTGTGATGAAATGAATAAATCCTGTGATTGCTAACTATATAATGTTCCTTTTTACATGGAGTATACTTATATTTAGGAAAACGTATCAAAAATTCATTTAGGAGTCTTAGCGTTTAGGTAGCTTAGACAGATTGGTGGCGGTGTAACTGTAACTCCTTTGGTTTCAGAGCCGCTTGCATCAAGATTATGATTTTGTAAATTGCTGTCCTTAATATCAAATGTTGAGTAATGCTTGGCGCTTCTAAGACTACTTATGGAGCTGATGGCATCCCTGCTTTTTGTAAATGATTTGGAGTCAATGTAGCCTCCTAAAGGGATTCTTAGGCCTTTACCCTTGACATCCTTAGTTAGATCGTAATGACGCATTCGTACGTCATTGCGAGCATTTTCATAAATCACATATACTTCCGGTTTCGGACTTTCCTCAGATTCAATCACTTCTACATCAGTCTCAACTTGTGGTTCTTTCAGGAGCACGTAAACTATCGTTTTCCGTTTTGGTGGCAAATACACCTTTTGTTTCCTTTGCAATTTCAAATTAGGTCCTTGTAAGAATGACACACTGTCATGCGTAATCCGAGAATCTTCTATGAGGGCATTTTTGATTATCTCTTCATCCCCTGGTTTGTGAATTACAAACCGAACTTCCTTTTCACTTGAAGCTTCAGTTACATCCGTAAAATTATAAGACACTTTCCCTTCATTTTTAGGTTTGACAGTTGTAGTGGCCGTGGGGTTGGGTGGTAAGTAGGCTTTCTCTATCATTTCCTTCCTTGGGGGTAAGTAAGGGTTTGATACAGTTTCAACTTTTCGTGGTGAGAAAGTACTTGTTACAGTTTCGGTTTTCGGTGGCAAGTAAGTGGCACTAGCTTGGAAAGCGGCGGTTGGTGATGTTGATTCAGTCGATTTGTGCAGGGCGGGTGGTAAATAAGTATTTGATGGGGGTAGAGGTTTATTTGTTGATTCCAGAGGTACTGGAGGTGGACCGTAAGATCCAGAGGCATAGGGGACTGGATTATTTATGGGGATGAAAGGTCCTTCGGTAACGACATTGTTTTGTGCGGACGAAGCCGGAGACGGATACTCGTATGCAGTCACCTCAAAAGCTGGTAAAGGCCGATTAGGATCCGAAGATGGTGGTCTCAGGATACTGGACACTAGGGATTGTGCAAGTTGTTCAGGAAAGTCGAAAGTGTCTCGCGGTTTTTGCAGTTTAGCAGATTCAGTTTGAAGAACTGGAGCTGGAGCTGCTGGAAAATTAGTACGTTGAGGCTTAGGTTGAGGTAGTTGGGGTTGAGGCTGAAGTTGAGGTTGAGGAGACTGAGGCACTAATTGCACTTCACGAAAACCACCGGTAAGATGACCTTGATAATGTGGCACTAGGTCCGGCGCAGGCAACTTAGTTTGAAAACGAAATCTTTGTGGACGTTGTAATCCTAATAAGGGTTTTGACATTGAGTTTAACAGTGATCTCATAGGAGACATTGCTACATTTCCATTGCTGTGCACTAATGATGGCTTGTTTACAACCCGAGATTGCACTAGACGAGGTACACTTTGCGGAGAGTGCACTTGATTTTGAATGCGAACTTGTGCTTGAGGTGGAATGGAATATTGAGAGAGAAATGGATTTGTTTGTAAAGTCCTCATTTTCTCTGGAATGGTGATTGGAAAAACAGTTTCCCGTGCTTGTCGCTCTTGAGCTCCTTTCATTTCTGTCGTGGAGAAATGGTAGAGAAGTTTGGCCTTCTCCATTGACCAAGAAGGAGTGACCTGTGGTGATTGAGTGGCTGCTGTGAAGAGAGACCATTGAGACAGGAATAGACATAGTAAGATGAAGAAACTATGGCTTGGAGACACAACAATCTGCAAATAAATTATTAAAGCCATTTTAGCCACGTGGCCACAACGGCATCTTAAATTACGACACGGTCGTAGGAGCACAAATCATTCGGCTACGGTATCAAAAGCCACAATACTTTATCGTCATAGTATGAACAAAGTCGACCGGTCGGCATCTGTGTGTCCGAAATTGAATAAGGTCACCCATTGTCCTTTAGATGCGGCATTCTCACTTGCATAGAAGCGTTATTGTTGTTGCTGCTATTACTACACAAAATTATTTTCACTTGCAAGTGAAACTTTACGCTGCTGTCAAATTTTGAGATGTCCTAGCAAATAGTAGTAAAACAGTCGACAGTCGAGGCAAAGCAGATGCGGTTGTCATGTTCATACAAGTCTTAAAACACGATATACTCATTATATACCTGGTTGGTAGTATCTATTTAATTTAAAATCCCCTAATGCTAACCGTTGCATTGGACTACTGTAATTCGTTACTTTTGTAATTTACTGTTGGACTATAGTATAGAAATGATACAATAAGATGGATGAAAGTTATTGATTTAAATGGTGAAAGGCGCAATGATATTATATTATGTACTCTAAAGAACATGCTTTAAAATAAATGAGTCATTGGTAATAGGAAGTACACATTTAAGTCTTTACGTCCAAGTTTTGTATATAGTTCTCAATGGGATTTGTTACTGTTGAAGTGAACGCATGCTGAACGTTCTTTGAAACAAAAAAGCTTTTCTATGAAAACTGTAGGCAATTCGTAATCCGTCAAGCAAGAATTTTGCATACATTCATGTAACTCTATTTGTAAAACTATTTGCACTCATTTCAGAGAAAGACAAATAGAAGAAATTGATTGCTCAAATTTCATACCTTGATACGACCCATGATGACCCCGTAAGGGCCACGCCCCACGATGGTTTAGAAATCCTTATTCGGCCGACTGGAAAGGTCGGCCTTAAAATAAACTGACACAAGGAAAAAAGACACACTTATCCAAATGGAATTCTACAATAAAATCGGGCAAGAGAGCCACGACAACACGGATTAAAGCGGTCAGACGAAGACACGTCCTCAAAGTCTTTCTTGTCCATTCAGCATGAGTACAAGTTGACTTGCCTGCCAAAGCACAAATGGCTCGGCCATCGTCATGATCGAGCAGAAGATCCTAAGCGAAAGACGAAGAGAGAGACAAAATTACAATACAATGAGAAGAGTCTCATTCACATTCTCAAGAAGTCATGTCAGTCTCATTGGAGGAGTTGCAGAGGATGAGCATGACAGAATCCATCAGAGAGGACCCCGGTGATACTATACATGACTTATACCTGAAACTCTTTACTTTTTGAGTTCCTCATCAGTCCTCAGTATCTCACCGTTGCCGCTGCCAGTTGCCTTCGCATCCTCCGCGTCATGATCATCATAAATAGGGTGCTGCAGTTTGGCCCATTAAAGCACAAGGAGTATTACTCTTATAGCTTCCCTTGACAAGGGACTAATGGTTCACTGCATAGTAAGATACTTATAGGATAAAATGAGTGTGCCTTTTCGAGAACGAAAGGATTGAAGATGAAGAGGAAGAAGCAACAACTTTTGTAGATAGCAAACGAAAGAGACAGGCGACGTGTTCAGAAAGAAACGCTTCTTCACCGTTCACCCTCATTTGTGCTTCTGCCTTTCCTCTTCGACATCATTCGAAAACCTTCTCCAACTAATGCAATGTGAGGCGTGTTTGGCCCTTACTACTATTACGGCTTGACATGAATGTGTCGACTGTGTGTATACACTTTAATTGGAGTCTGAAATATTATATTAAGCCCAAGCGTTTAATGCTATACTACTGTTATTTTCACTCAACGATACTTATTATCCGCCATCCACTTCACAACGCGAGTATCAATTAGCTTTTTCTGGTTCAGTCGATTGCACATTTCCCCATTTTACATGTAGTCAGTGTCATGCAAATATTTAAATGCAGTTATTTACTCAATGCTTTGCAAAAAATATACCATGTACGCGATTTGTTTCTGCAGAATTCTCCGCCATTTTAACACCATTATGAATTATTATCTGTAGTAATGTGCAGGCTACATACATTGCTTCTCTTTCCTCAGCTAAGAAATGTGTGAACGTTTGAAGAGTATTTAATCTGAGAAAAGACGATGTTCCCAGATGTTGCAGATCTGAAGAATAAACTTTGAGTAATCCTATTGAACTTGTCGATTTTATGCCTCAAGTACTTTCTACATTTTGCAATGAACATTTATGCTTTAACAACTTGTACATATTGCACTGTTGTAATATGTTTTCAAGAGTGACACTCCTCGCAAAAGTTATGTCAACGGCAGCTTTTCTGTTGCAAAATGAGTCATTTTGTATCATCTCAAATTGACACACTAACACACAACTTAGAAAACACTTTAATGACTTTTCTGTTATTTTCCCATTTCTTCTATGGTATGACGACGTTTCAATGCAACATTTTTCGCAATAAGCGACATTTAAAACCAGGTTTTTTACACTATATTTTATTAAACCGACGTTGAGTAACTTTTTATGTGTGCTTAAACGGTATCGGTTTCCGTCAGTTCTAATTAATGTACTGAAATATCTTGTAATTCCAATGGTGGCTTTTAATCTCATCAAATGCAGTTGTAGCGTTTCAAAATTCAATGACAGTTTTACTTTTTCGACATTCACCCTTTCGCGTTTCGCCGTCACTTTCTAACAATGTACACAGACCAATTCTTGGAATTGTTTCCTTGTTAGTGTGTATATCAACCTTGAAAGTTACAACTCTCAAATGTCTCAAGTCACAGTCGCAACTCGCAACGCATCATTAACGAGAAGAAGAAATTATAATGCACAAGATTTAATCGGATTTAATAAAGTATCAATAATTTATATATGTTGTTTATTCTAAGCATGAATTGAAAATGAATACAGGCTTAAAACTGAAACTCTTCTTGAAAGTCAACATTTCCCAGAAGCAGACTCTGCCATTGAAAAAAGTTGAGTCGTTGTCGTGCGAAATAAAATTATATTTTCGTGTACTCGAGTTTGTCCTGGTTTTTGAAGCCCAGCATTAAGCCATTTTTTCATTTTTGAAGGTTAACGTATTTGCTACTCCCTACACACATGTACTACTTTACTTTTAAAAAATAAATTGAACAATTTCCAGTTTAAAAACATAAATTCTTCTTCGTTTTTATTAAATCTCCACCACGCTGTTTATTGAAGAATGGGGATACACAGAGAAAGCAAGGGAGGTAAAATAAAATTGTATTATATAGCCGTACATTGCAAAATAAATAAACAATTTAGCACGTTTATAAAGTGTGAATCCAGCTTTTGTCATTGCACATAATTCTTTGTTGACAACACAAATTTAATCTTCGTTTTTTTAGCTAAACCCATTTTGCATATTTAAGAATTGCACAATTCCTGATAAAAGGCAATTTACGTGTAATCTGCCGATAATTGCTCATTATCAGCTAACTAGTAAAATTAGCGCCTGACTTGCAGAAACTAGTCAGGGTGACTGTTTGAAAGCAAAAAATCTTTAAAATCATTGTTGTAAAGGAGTGTCCACGAAGATGACATAGTCAACCGCACACGCAGTTTTACTTTTCAGCTTACATTATAGTAAAGTGTACACAGAAATTACTACTCGGTGGGGTACAAATCGTAAGAAACAGTGTATTCTATTCATAAAGTACACAAGTTGTAACGTTGTGATGTTGTATTCTGAAAAAAGTAGCAAAATTGAAGATTTTGAAGAAATGGTGCTAAGCTAGAGGTTGAAGTGACAGGAGATTGTAAAGTGGCACTGAAAAAAATTCTTACGATGATGGCTCGAGGCTTATGGGAGTGAGTGTGAAGATGATTCTCAGATAATAAGTAGGCTTTTAATCGTTTATAGTAATCTAAGAATGTTCATAGCCGACACAGTAAGGTCCACGGTAGTACAGAATCCTATGCATCTAAATATAGCTGTCATGCGTTCGTTCATACAAACCTCACTCTTATCCACGGCTGAATGAGAGATTATTGGAAATGATGACACGACACGATGCGACAGTCCCCAAAAATGCTCAACCTACACAGTAAACATTTGAAGAGGTACGAGGGATCCTATTGTGCCTCCACAATGTAACAGCACATTGCATTGAAAGAAACTATGAATGTGCATCTTACTGAAAAGAGCGTGCGTGCGTGTTTATTCCTTAAAGGATTCACTGACAAACAGAGACACAACATGTTTGGCCTATGGGCCCAACCAGTCTGTAATCCATAGGGACAATTTCGCTAATGTCATGTCATGCAGTGAGCAAAAACTCAGACAATGCCACTTTTTTGAACGGTGCTATCGTACGGAACCCCGGTACCTAAATAACACACAAGTCCACAATTTTTCGCCATTATAGGCCAATGTTAATGACCACGGGTGGTGCGGTGTGCAACAGTGTGCACACATATTAGTAATACACAGACGTACACATCCATAGATTAATTTCTTTCGGAGGTAATATATCAAAAGGAGAGAGCATCACTTTTCTCTCATCCAGTGTTTACTTCCTTAAGGTCCATAATCCATGACTTCGCCTTTTAAAATAAAATTCTCTAATAATTTTCATGCCATATTTGTCCATAACCTTGCAAAAATGAACTATAAGAACCTCATCAAGCCATATTGTTGACACAGTGATAAATGATATAGGAACGGATGCAATGTCAAATAAAATTATCCTAATTTGTTATTGTATTTCGGTCAAGTAGCAGAGCAGCTTAAATTACCATTTTAAAAGAATGATTTCACCTCGACCGAATTTTCTGAAATGTACTCAATATACAGTAGTAGCTATAATACTGCACTTACTGTAGTAGTGGTACGAATTATTTGACTATATGGTATTAAATTCGCATTAGTACAAGTATAAGCAGAGAATACATTCCTTATTGTTTTCCGCAATTTGAAATGGGCAGTGCTCATTTTTGCAAGGGTTGTTGAACAGAGTGTAAATGGGAGGATAAGTAGTTAAACATATTAATGTCCTGAGAGCATTATATTGTCCCTTGCACCTGTAATAAAAGGTAGGTATTTTAGGTGGTGAGTTACAATCAAAATGTACACAAGGGAAAGGTACTTCCACAAGACGTGTCATAGGAGACCACAATGGGTGTAATGTGAGGTACAGTTAGTCTCTTACATTTCATGTATACAATAAATCATCTCTTGCGAGGTGCAAGTGAGTCTTTCAATTGATGTCTTCAATGGACCACAACTGTGAGAATGTTCGGCATGTCTTGACGTCCGTCCAACATACCATCCATGTCCAGCATGGCACCTGTCTCTCCTCGTAGATCAGCTATTGTCTTATGTCTCCATCCCTTCATTTCCAATCAGTCTTAATAACACATTTGACACACATCTTCTCCCGGGCCACGTTATGACTCTTACTGACTCTTATCTTTAGAATAACTTAACTTCTTCCAACCATTCTTCCTTATTGCACATTATTATTATTATGGCGAGAAGAAATTTTATTCTGGAAATCACGTCGGCAAGCATGAAGCTTGCTACATGTTCCTTTGTCTTTATATAGTACTCTGTTGTTGTACCTTATAATAAATACATTGACGTACTAATAACTAACTCCCAAATGGAAATGATCAGTTGATAGTTTCAAACATTACAATTTACTACAAGACGACGATAAAATGTATTTATACACAATGTGTGATACTATGTGATCCTGCTATCCGGTATATATGGTACATCTTGTATGTCTGTCTTCATAGGTACACTGCAGATAAACATCCTTATTTGCAATCTTGAAGATGCATGCATTCGATGGCGAATTGCGACTTGAGACTGAGACTTCTTCATGTATATATGTACTACAACTCACAACTCCTTCTGGTATTATATTCGCAATGACTTAAAAAAAGAGGACAGATTGGAAGATGGACAACCACTTTCATCTCTTAAGCTATTTACTCTTAATTATGATGAAGCTCAACTTCACATTCCAATAGTCCTTTTTTATGTCATTAATTTGAGCTTGTATTGTCTTTTCCGTTGTTTACTCACGGAGGAGTCTCCCTTTTGATTAATTTAATTTTACTCATTTTCCCAGCTATACTTAATTACTGCTTTAAGACAAAAAAAAACGAAATGTGGTGTCATGTTTTTACTTCGTTCATGCTTCATTCTGTGGTAGATTCACAATAGATTAATATACTCTTTACAATTAATGATCCCAATTTTTTCACAGGTGTGTTAGTCCTACTACTACTATACTAGTAGTAGTAGCATTATTATTGTCTGATTTTGGTCACCTGCATTTCCTTTGCTCTTGAGAATATAGTAAAGCAAAATTAAAAAGTTACAAAATTATTGTCGGTTTGTCAACGTAATCAAAAACGAGACTTTTTTTAGCTTTCATTTACGTAAAAAGTAGCAATCAACTTCATACCAAATAAAACCATTGGTGCCAAGTCAGAGTAGGTTGTGCGTCATTTAGATTTTATATCAATATGCCTCTTTAATACAATATTTTAACAAATAGCTGTAAAATTGTGCGTTGTTGTGAAGTTGTGATTGTGAATTGTGATTGTGACTATACATTGAGCACGGGAACGATGTATGTTGCGACAGTCGCGACGAAACTAACGGTTTCCGACTCTTTTCCAAGCGTTGTCTCTTGTCTTTGTCTGGTTGTCTCATCTGGAACAAACGTACGCGTACGTTCCAACGTTCCGTCAGTCGGTTCCAGAACGCGAGAGGATAAATACGTCCTTTTCTTACGACCTTCACTAAAAATACCTAAATTGGTGTAAAATTGACCTTTTGACTTCAAAAGTTGGTTTGAAAGTTATCATCAGTTATCAGTTGGGGTCATCATGTATAACTGGTACCAGTTATCTCCGCCTAGGGTAAGTATTGGTTCTTGAAATTTTTATCATGCAGCAATGATTCTTGAAAATCTGCGTTTTGTAATTTAAATAAATTATTTAGGAATTTGATCCATTTTACTCATTTCAAAACTTGTGTAGCTGTGTATCATTTGCAGTTGTGTTTAAATCTTTATCAAGTTTTGCAAAATAATGAACAAAATTATTATACGTTTGTATTCAACAGCCGGCGAAGGAGATGCCCGGGCTGGACTTGGCTTTGGCATTAGGATATTTGGGACGTCCAGATAACCGAGAGAAACTCCTCCGAGCAGGTTATTATTTATTATTATGACTTCATAGTTTCGTAATTTATTGGTTATTTTACGTTCATTACTAACGTTTATTTAACGTATAATTTATAACTTCGTTGTGAATTACTTTCTAGAGAAAGAAATGGCAATGAAAGCTTCGATTCCATTGCGAAGACCATTGTCAAATGTCAATGAAATCACTTTGAATGATCCGGATTGGTGCGTCAATTCTGTTTGGAATGCAAAGATTTGCAATGTGGTTTCCGGTTCGGAATTTTCATTTGTTCCGATTGTACCACCAGCTATCCCGGATCCGTTGACCACCACCGAAACACGTCCGAAATTATGCTACTACTCCATGCAGAAGTACATGAACTTTCCATGGATTGTTGAAGAAGGGGAAGAACGTTTTGAACGGAACAGAACGGACGGCTATTCATGCTTGTACACCGTGCCTGGAGAATTGGAATTTGGTAGAGGATGGATCGTTTCGGATTGGGAAGAACGAACCAGTGGATTATGCGAGGAGGTCAAAATCTTCAGAGTCGACGTAGGAGGTATCGTTACTGTACCATGGAAAAATCTGCGAAGAATTGATGCAGAATTTTGCCAAGCTCCACCATTGGCTGGACGAGCTAAATTGGTTCAATCCCAACAGGAGTTCATGGATGACTGGGGTCTTAACGTTCGCGTCTACGATGGGAAGATCAAATCGATTAAGATAATTGAGAAAGAAGAATTTCCATACGCTCTTCCGTTGTATACCATTGAAATAGACCAGATCGCCAAAATCATGGGCAAACTGGAGGATTAGAAACGGTATTCGCACAGTGAACTGTATTGATGCTTTTTAAAGAACTCTATGAACTCATAATATAGTAATTTATGAATTTTTAACACTTCAACAATAATAGGATAATCTGTCGTTCGCACAAATGATGTATTAATAATAATTGTAATTGAATGAAGTCGTTGTACACTTGACAGATAATATGGTAATTTTTCATTCACACAAAAATAATGTATTCATAATTCTAATGTAATCTTGTAATGCTGTCGTTTATTATGCCGTATATTTTATACTATATTGAAAAGTTTGTAGCGTGAAAGAATGAATTTTATATTTCGCATATGAGTATGGCACAAATAAATGATAATCACATGAATTATCAATTTTACGGTGTGATAATGTAGTAACTTATTAATTTCTTTGCATTATGTGTCTTGTAAATTGTAATAAGTAAGAATGAAATATCATATAAAAATATATCCAAGCATTAAATTGATGATGAGAAACCAAAGCAGTGTGCATGAGGTGTTTTTGGTAACGACTTTCCCATTTCTATATAATAAATTTCGAAATTTCGCAGTACCCTAAAGATTAATAATGCATAGTAGAACAAGCGACAATTTTATGAAAATAAGTGAAAGTAAGATTATGCGATGGTAATGAAGAATTATGAAAAGAGCTTTCGAATTATTAAGCTCTGGGACGCTGTTGTTGCTGTTGTTGTTGTTGTTGCTGCTGTTGCGGCTGCTTCTGATGAACAGGGACAAGTGGAGCAGGTGCTTTTTGAACCTGAGTTGGAACTGGAACGATTATTGGAACTTGTCTGGAGAAAAGAGTGGCAGAAGCACGCTGAGGACCTGGACTGGCACCACGTTGTGATCTAGCATTGACATTGAGTGGAGGAAGAATTGGTCCAGCAAGTGGTTGGTATGGACGGTCATTGGGGAAATGAACCAATTGTGGTGGTCCAACAGGCTCATACTGCAACTTAACTGACGGTGGATACTGTTGACCTGTTGCAGTTTCATCAACTTGGGCATTGTACTCTTGTTCTGGTTTTCTAAGGAGAACGTTGATCTTTGTACTTCCGTAGCCCGTGGTCTTGAATCCTGCTTTGATAAGGTCTTGAATCTTGTAGTTGGGTACTTCGATATCTACCACGTCAGAGGGACTTGATCCTCCTTGCAACCACAAAACGTGCTCGGACTTGAGTGTGATGGAATTCGGATTCACGTCGCATACAAATTGGTAGCGTCCTGGGGAAGTTTCGCGTCTTTGACATTCCACTTGAACATTTCCACCACCTTGACCACTGGTACCACCACCGAAAGCTCCAAATGTTGAAGGTCCTTGCGAATTATAATCTTGGAATGTGGTTGCAGCTCCAATCAATTCGGGTTGAGAAGATTGTGGTCCAACAACTCTCGCAGATGCAGACACTTTACATGTGTGACACGATGGTGTGCTCTGGATCGCTCGTTGGTGACCACGACTCTGGACTTCGACTCCTCCGTATTGAAATTGCGGCAATGGGCTCGCTCCCATCAGATGCATTCCGTGCAACAAACAAGCAATCGTCTGTAACCCAAAAAAGGAATTAGCGGAATCCCAACGTTAGCATTAAATATTAACAAAAGTTTATTCCAAAACTCAACATACCAACAGTGACTTCATGATTTTAAATTATTTCAATGATCTGCAGAATATGTCTCGAATAGCTGACGTAATATAGTAAACTCGTATTAATGAGAACAAACACGCCAAGTATACTAGATGAACGAAATTTCAACAGTAAGTTCTTTGGAAGTCGACTTGTCTCCCGTGAGTCGATTTCCAAATATTATTTCTGAATGCGCACTGATTCACACGGAGGCCAAATGGCGAATGAGACAAAGGACCTCGTGTTAAAACCTCTTTATAAAGCCCAATCTGTATGTATGTGATTGTGTGACCCTAACGGGTACATGTGTGCATATACGTCCCTTCTTGGAAGTACACACACAAGCAAGCGATTATTTCACATTTAATTAATGAGTTTTTATCAAGGGACTTGAAGTTGATCGGAATGCCTCGTGTAAGGCATTGAGAGGTGTGGTAGTGCTCGCAGTACCGTAACTTTCCCTTTCGATTATTACACAGGTCTGTTCTCTCTCTCTCGACTTAATTGATTGTTCTTTGAAGTCAGCCCGATGCTATCTTGGCTCCAAGTGACAAGAAGGTGAAGGAAGATGATACCCTGGCACCATACTTTTTTGTCATGTCCCTTCATGTCACATGAGATATTTATTTCGTCAAGTACGTGTGTGTCTTCATTCTCTTCATTCATCCGTTCCTTCGCCATGTGCTATTACTCCTCATGATATCAATAAGCATGAAACCATTTTCTGCGTCTGCTACAACAAACTTTTACTTTCCCATAGTACCAACATTAACAAGCGTTCAGGGTGGTTCCAAAACTCTTTGTTTTCTCTATATATTCAATACACTACCACACATAGTATTTATTATCCCGATTTTAAATGTCGTTGTAGTAGTTGTATAGCTGTCACTTTGCATCAATAGGTATAGAAGGAAAAACCTTCAAATTTCACGAACGACAAGAGGTTTCAACCATTCAACCATTGGAGGTGACTTTATATTTTGCTTGCATCTTTCAATGCAATGCAAATATAGAAATTTTCGTACTATGTAAAAATCACATTATTGACGGCGGTGGTTGAGTAGCAAGTGGTATTAGGGAGAGTGAAAAAGTCACTCTGCACTCCTGCTTAACATATTATGCTTTTATGATACACAACAGGACCATCTTCTTCAATCTTCAATGCATCATTTTCCATTGCACCTGTATATGGACCTTATGGTTTCACGGAACAATTAAGCATGTAGCATAAATATAAGTATTTATAAAGCAATAATATAGTTGGTCCTTTAGATGATTTGTTGGTTGTGTTAGTATGGCGATGCGATGCGATGTGTTAGTATACGAGGCGATGGATTCTGAGTTCTGCTATGGTAAGTGACACTGTTCACATGACATATTAGTACTATAGTACTTTATATTATAATTCGAGTTTTGAGCATGGAAAAATTTATGGAACAAAAAAACATTAAGGTACCTTTCTTAATGCACACAATGCAATGCACACTTTTTATTTCACACTCGCAGCACTAAAAGACAAGCAAGCCATGAGAGCATTTTTTCATCTTTCGCCAGAGTACAACTTATCGGCATTCTTGAGCAGTTCTGCGGTTCAACGTTTGTTCAACTGTCAGACTGAGAATAGGGTCAACATCAACATGGTGAAAGGGATGCCCATTGCCCACCATTGTCAGCCTCTGCCCAGGACTGTGTGGACCAAAACCAAAGCCATAAGGAAAAGTGACTTATGAGTCTCCTCCATGTCTATTAATAAAGATTAAATTCACTTGACAAACGAGCCCAGGGTGCTCGCTTGTTCTGCTTGCCATTCAACATTATTGTTGTGGACACGCTCAAGCTCTTTATGATCTATCATCAGACCTCAAATCTGCAGATTACTCGATTACTGCATTTCTCCTACAGTTTCCTTGTGAGCTAATAATAAATTACTGTTACGACAATTATTAGGCTTATGTGTAGTAATGATATCAAATCGGATTTTAATCTTTGCCACGCATTTGACACCACTGAATGGAAATATAATCAAACAGAATGGGTTTACAAAAACGCTCAAACAATAAAAACAAAACAAAACATGCAGTAAACTTTACTATAAACGAAACCTGTCGTTCAAAACATGAAATGAACACATTTTTTGCTGGTTGTGGTATTGCAAAAGTTTACTTTTGCTTTTTCACTTACCTAATTTTTTTTGTATGAAAAGCAAAGACGCATGTCTCACAAATAATAGGCACCAATTAGCAGAAAGGAGCATCAGCCTCGACAGGTAAAAAATGTCCCATTCATTTCATGTTTCATGCATGCTTATGATTAACTAAAGGTGTTAGTTGTAGTGCATACGTGTAGTCCCAGTTAGTTCCCTGTAGGAGGTAGTTTTTTGCTTGTAATAAAACAATTTTGCGAGGTTTAGCCTGAATTTTTGTGTGGAAGGTTGATCACGACAAGAGAATAATATGACTGAGTTGGTTGCAGTTGCATCAATGATGCACAAAGAGTCGAGTGTTTGTCCCGTGTTCGCATGTGTGTCTACATGTGAGATTGCCAATAAGTAATGTATGCTAAAGCCATATATGTGTACATGTGTACCTTCTTCTGTACGCTTCTTTAACAATATTTATGACGATGTGAGATGACGCGTAGGAAAAGTGACTTCCGATGCATGTAATGTTTATAAACAATACCATCAGTCATTCATTTCAGGTATCGTTTTCTCCTGAATCAATCATTGTTTAAACCCCTAAGGGATCAACTACGGTCACACAGATTTTGCAATAGGAGCGAATCTCAACCCAAACCTTATATGTGTACAAATTTGTGGTGGTCATGCCGATTGTAATTTTTTAATTGCTAAACCAAGTCCGTCTCAATTAGAGTTACGACATATTTAACACAATGTGCTTGCTGTGAGGCACACATCAAACACTACTATTTCATGTTGAGGTGAATTGCTAAATTAGACTAGCTCATTCACAATAAGTTCGAAGGACCTTCAGGGAATGCACCGAACGAACAAGTATTACATTCTTGTACCTTTGCGAATTATATTAACTGCGCTCGGAATATTACTCAATCATCTTACCTCATTCCAATTCAGAAGCAATGGACATCCTATTGTTTCTCAGCTAATCAACGAAAACGGCGACAAATTATTGAAGTGGTATATTCTAAGACACACGAACAAGGATTTACATTGCCGAGAGCTTTTTCATCTTTTAATAACTTAATAAAATGGACACAGAAAAAAATCTACAAGTAACTGTAATTAAAAATTGTCATGATTCAGCCCTATAATTACGTTGAAATGTCACCTTCACAAACGCGTTTCATACGCGAGATTATTCCAATTACTTTGCATGATTGGGATGCCCTTGGTTGTCTGTAAGAGGATTCAATGTATTGACTTAATTACAGTAATTTTTACAAAATGCTTGTAAAATAACGTAATCGTAAGTGTCAGCAACAACGAAACTATAGAAAGCACAGTCTTGATCTCACTGTTCAACTATTAAATAAAAAATGTCAATTCGTCCACGAAAACATCTAGCACATCATTATTTTCATTAACATTTACTCAGCATCGTTGAGTTACATAATGACAAATGTGTTTCTGACAATGGCTCAGAACATTTAGTAAGAATACGTACGATAACATTATAATTTGGTCAAACCTATGCAACAAATAACAGTTTGTTATAGAAAATTGTACAAATTGTAACTTGTTTTTAGTACTATATTATTACACAGGTAGTCTTCTAAATTGGAGTGCGCTAGCTGGAATTTTTTAGTCTTGATGAAAATAATAGTTGTCGTATGTTAATACAGTTTGGCAGTCTTGGAACGTCAATGTCTATCAGATAAGTCGATATCGATAGGCCATAATCCCGGCAAGCGCAATAGCAAGTCCTCCGCACACCAATCCCACCGATAAAGACCGTATGTAATCTGATTTACCAGCTTCTGTTTTGTTCGTAGTTGAATTGTCTTTGAACATTCGACGATAGAGTTGCTTCTCATTTTGATGTTCCACCTTCTTTTTATCTTGCAACTGCCTCATCTCCTGAGTATTGTACAATAAAAATCATAATGAGTTTTCGCACGCAGAACAAAATGTAAGTTTAAACGTTTAAACTATAAGTATTTGTAGTTATACCTGTTGGACTGCCGTATTATCAGGTTCCAAGTTCGCTGCTTTTTCCAAGCATTTAAGAGCTTTGTCGGTACTCCCCTTGGCTCTCAGTATCTATGATGTAACAAATCGGAATTGTTAAAGCGATTAAACTTAGTGTGTTTCACACCTATAAATACACATCTTTACCTTTGCCTTTCGATAGAGCGCTTTCACATTATTCGGTTGACATTGGAGGACAAAGTCTACTGACATCAAAGCCGATCCATAGGCCTGAAGTTTCATTTGAGCAGCGGCCATATTATTATGTGTTTTTAAACGATCTTCAAACAACTCTTTAACTAGAGCCTAGAATGGATAACAAATTAAGTTGCAATTACTTTAGGATAAAATTCAACGGAAAAGAATATAATACTAATTTAATATTATTAACCTTCGGGTCATTTGTCCCATTAGGGAGCACAGCTCCACCTTCGTCAAGGTCGAAGTATTCCAAAGCTCTTCGATAGCACTGAACTGCCAACGACGATTCACCGCGGCTGTACCACCAGTTTCCTCTCTCACGTTTTCGATTACCCACGTCGCGGCGTTCATGGATAGAGAGTTCTTCTGGATATCGTTCCCCTTCAAAGTTCAACAATTCAACTTCGTAAAGAAGTGGCGCATCCCCAGGAATCCATGGTGGAAGACCCTTTGCTCCATAAGCGAATCGAGATGCAATCTGAACAAGGGCAGTCTCACGTTTACACATCAAGGGAATAGCCAGATCTAAACCAATTATCACCTGAATTTGTAAAATAAAATACAAAAGTTTTTATTATATTATTTTATGATTAGAATTTATGATTACAAAATTCAATCTCAAACATTCAGAGGACCTAGGACCACTATCCGCTACTCTTTACTATAAAATCTGTATATATACTATTTTACAATGCTATTTACCTCAGCATCTCCGAGGTGAAAATTCAAACAGTCGTGAGTTTCAAACGTAACACTTTCGTCGTTTTTCAGCTTCCCAACAACTCGAATAGCACATAAATCTCCGCGAGTTGGACGTTTGTTCAAGATCCCTTCACTCAAAGTCTATTAAAAAAACACCTGAATGATGATACACATTCCAAAATAAACTCCTCAGTCACATGTCAAACAACTACAAATTAAATCTCACCTTCTTCATTAAATCATCGTTTCCCAAAATTTTGATCCAACCGTCATTTTCAGCTAATTCTGCTTCATGTTCTACTTTGATTTTAAAGGCCTCGGCCACTTCGGCATCCAAATCATCATGTTCTTTCACACTATCAGCGATAACTGCTGCCAATTCGGTATCATACTGTTCAAGATTCAAATTCTTCGCTTGTCCAATAATCTTTGGGATGTGAGTATGATCTCCTCCAGCTTGATCCCCCGGCGGCGTCTTATTAACCTCATCTATATCACCTTTCATTAAATCACCATTTTTTTCCGAGTCACCGTCCATGATCCAACTTTCAATTGACAACTGTACGAATACAAAAATACAACACAGCCAAGAAAAATTATAATCTGTACAACTAAATTCAATCTTTTATTTAAAACAAACACAATATCTGTTAAAAATTCATTTCGATTTTACCTTTCTTGAGTGTAATAATGTTCTATTCAAGGCACAAAACAAGCAAGCACCAAAAAATTCCAGCTACAGAACGCAAGTGCAACCAAAATATCGTGAATTCCTTTAGTAGAATCGAATCCTTGTCGATAAATTATTCTTTGAGCTCTCAAATGACCATGATGAGGCAATTGAAGTTCTGATTGACTCTGGAAGATTCCACGAGGTCAACGAGAGCTGTAAGAATTGAGGAAAATCTTCAAGGAATCGTGTTGTTGAAAGAAGACCGCAATTGCGAACCTTCCAAGTATCAGCTGCTATATTTCCTTTACCTGC